>JAPDSC010047817.1:176143-186910 GCA_026290005.1 Latrodectus geometricus
ATATATATATATATATATATATATATATATATATATATATATATACTGCTCAAAACAATTAAAGGATATTGTAAGTTTTATATAAAATAAAGACATAAGCGAAATGTTTCTTGCCAAAAATGGAAGAAGAGAATCACAAATGCAAATTTTTCTGATTTTCAAACTGGAGTATGCTAATTTTGAGTTCGATGTCAAAAACGCCGCTTCAGCGACATTGAATGAAATTTGACTTTCAACTGAATAAAAGACAATGAAGACAAGGATGATCGGCATTCAGTGACTGCTTTGTTTCGATAAGTACGATGTCTCAGCGAAGTCATTTAACCAATTCAGAAGCTTGGAGAGTTGTTAGTAGTATAGAAGGGGGCCAAACTCAAGCCGAAGTAGCGCAAGCCATTGTAGTGTCACAAAGTGTGATTTCCAGGATCTGGAACTGTTTTTTGGAGACTGGAAGTGCAGGCCGAAGATCAAGGCTAGGTCTTAGACGGGCAACAACGCCCAATGAAGATCGTTATTTAATGTTAACGGCTTGGAGACACAGAAATATGAACGCTACTCTTCTCCAACAACACCTTTACTCAGCTACTGACACCACGGTTTCAACTCAGACTGTCCGAAACCGGCTCCATGGTGTAGGTCTGTATGCTCGCCGATTGATGGTATGCGTTAAACTAACATCAAGGCATCACCGCGACCACAGGGAGTGGACAACAGAGCATGTGAACTAGAGGAGAAATAAATGGAGCAATGTTCTTTTTTCTGACGAGTCCCTTTTTTTGTTCATCCTGATAATAGGCGTATTTTTATCTGGAGGGACCGTGGCAGTAGGAATAATCCTGCGTTCGTGCACGAAAGTCTCAGATTTGGTGGTGGGGGAGTGTTGGTGTATGGTAGCATCTCCATTGACGGGCGCACAGACCTCTATATCATTCGAGATGGACTTCTGACTGGTCGCTGATAAAGGGATGAGATCCTCAGACCTATTGTAGTCCCTTACGCTGCAGCAATTGGAAATGCCTTCATTTTAATGGACGATAACTGCAGGCCACATCGTGCTAACCTGATGGAGGATTTCCTTTTCGAGGAAGAAATCGTAAGAATGGAATGACCAGCGTGTTCTTCTGACATGAATCCAATGAGCACGTTTAGGACGTTCTAGGAAGACGAGTTGCTGGCCACCAACCACCCTCACAAACTCTCCAAGAACTGGAAAGAGCTCTTCTAAAAGAGTGGGACAGAATACGCCAACTCGTGATTAATAGCCTCATTGACTCCATGCCTTCAAAGGAATTCAACGTTGCTGGTAGTTAGTGGAAACCATACCCTCTACTGAAAATGATTTCCTTTGAAGAAAACACCTTTTCTTATTCTTTTTTTCTCATATACACAAATTGTGTTTTTTTTTCTGTTTGTACACAAATACGCAATAAAATGCATTTTTTCTGCCAAACATGTGTAATTTATTTTAAAAAAATTACTACGTCTGTTGACCATGTATCAATCAGTTAAAATGTTCCCCAGACACATGATCCACCTAAAACCGCAATATCCATAAATTGTTTTGAGCAGTGTATATAAAACTTATGAAGAATTTTTAAGTGATAATTTTTTGAGAAATGCCAACATATTTACCATCAGTTTATTAAATACAGGATGAAACAATTTTTTTCTTGTATTAGCTTTTATAATAATTCAATGCGAAAAAAAATACTTAATGATAAATGTATGCATCGAAAAATTAAAAATTTTATAACTCTTAAAAAGTAATTAAAAACAAAAATTTAATTCGACTTTTGAAAACAGAAATTCAAATAAATTACTAGTCAAATATGTGGTATCACTGTCCAAAATTAATAAATTCTTTCATCAAATCAGAGAGATTCTTTATTTTATTTAATCTATTAGCTTGTTTTAATTTTTTAAAATGTGTCGTTTATAACCTATTTAAATGGGTAAAGAAGTCATTTAAATAAGACAAGTTTGTGAAAGATATTAAGAAATTTCTGGTATTTTTTGACTATGTGAAAAATTGTATATAATTATAAAATAAATTTATTTTGAAAAACTTCTGTGAACATAATGCATCATTATATTTGACGTAACATTTTTTAAGCCATGATCACATGATTGGACTCATATCTTCCGAGTAGAAAGCTTTAGTTTCAGTAACAATCACTGTTGAACTCGAGATGGATGTTCGCGTATGCTTTCGCACTGATATGCTTATGTTGTGTGGTTGTTTGGGTTTTCGGGGTTTTCTTCTTTGCGACTTGCGAGTATACCCCATTATCTATGAAAATTCTAGGAAGACAAAACCCTCAAGGCGGATGTTCAGATGCCCTCAATAAGGTTTCATCTGTGAAGAGGTACGCTAATCAGTATGAGATTCTTATTCTAACAAAGGATTCCGAATAAAAACTATTCTGTATGTCTAAGCTTATTTATTGTTATATGTTTATCATTAAATGTGAAAAAAGGTGTAAAATGTTTCTAACTTATGGCTTAGCTTGTTTATCCTTTTCAATAAACATCTTTGAGTGCAATATTTTCCCCTTCATATTAACTGCATTTTTAATTAGGAATAATTTTCTCTTAAGTATAACTAAAAAAATGGCTTTCTATTCTTAAGTATAACTAGAAAATGACTTTTTCCCTTAAGTATAACTAAAAAAAATGATATTTATAGTTATAACTAAAAAAAGCATAACAATTAAGTATAACTAAGAAAATAAATAAAAATAAAAAAAAAATAAAAAATTAAACTAAAAAAAGTATCATATAAACATATTTAAAATGTGATATTTTTTATTATAATTATAACTGAAAAATGATATTTTTAGTTATAACTAAAAAAAAGTGACAGTTAAGTATAATTGAAAAAAGAAACCAAACTTCAACTAAAAAATATCATATAAACACATTTAAAATATGATATTTTTACTAGTTTAAGTTTGGTTTCCATTAGATTTTTCTTATCTTTCAGGAAAATAATTTGCAATTTTAGGGTAAATTTATTCTAAGCCATAAAGAAGAAAGATTGATTTACATCTGACTACTTTTTATACATGAGCGTTTGTTTCAACGGGACAAAGGATTTAAGGAAAATTTCAAAACAGTGAAAATAATCCATGCTAGAAGTAGGAGTTGTGAATTCTCGAAACAAAAACAGAAAGAAAACAAATAGGATATACAAAATACAAATCATTCTTCTGTAAAGAATGGGGAATCAGTAAAATTTATCAAAAATTTTGATTGTTTTTTCAATTTCGACAGACATAATGATAAATCACTAAAGTATGTTTTAAATTAAGCACTCTTTTGATAATAAAAACAGTTAAGAGCATTCTGTATGCAATAAGATTGAGAACAGACATCTGTAGATTAATTCATAATATGTTTTTGTAAACACATTTTAGTAAGAGATAAGGAAAGAAATAGATTAGAATTTTTTCAAACTAAATTAATTATTTTCTCTCTTTATCACTAAAGACCTATAATTAACTAAATAATAATATAATTTTGTAAAATATTAAATATATTTAATAAATGCAATAAATCATGTTATAAATATCATACACAAATCAGATTAATACATATTAAAATTAAAAGTATGTTGGTTAAAAGATATTTAAATTAAAAGAGTTGGTGTGTTCATTATCAATACAATTTTGTGTTGCAATTTAATTTTTAGTCTAACAAAAATGTGAAAACTATGCTATGTTATGAAACAATTGCCAGCTTTGATTAAATCGAGTGATTTAATTTAATTAAATTAATAAGAGGGAACCAAATAAATTGAATAGGATTATAATTTAATTAATTTGAGTACATATGATTGTTTACTCAAGTGTTGTTATTTATATGATAAATCAAATACTATAGTATAATATCTTAAAGGAAAAAGAGAAAAGTGTGATAGATTAATTATAACATAGTTAATTATCCAAATGAAAATACGGTAATCAAAAAGTTTATTATGCGCACAGAAAATTTTTGAAATTGAATAAAGAAAGGAATATTAAAATATTAAATAAAGGCTTTATTTTTTTAAATTTCTTTTTAAACACGTGGTTTCTACTTATTATTAAAGCTTTTCGATTTGAACAGTGAAAAACGGCCAGTATTATTTGAAGCAGGAAAGTGTGTTGTTTTCTCAGACACTTTTTGACTCATGAGGAAAAAAATAGCTAATTTTATTGTTGTAATGAGTGAGTCACTAATTTTCAACTCTTGAAAAAATGAATGTATCCAAAGCAAAAAATTTAAATTTAAATCAATGGAATAGTGGGCTTTTATGAAACCATATAACCCTAGTTCAAAACTTCTTGTTGAACCAACGGGAGAACAATGTTGTGCTTTTGCTTCTTGCATGTTTATTTGTGGGGGTGGTTGCACGGGAGTTTCTCTCCTTGTTATCGATGCAAAGTTCTTTCGAAAGGGAAAATGAAAGGAATGTTATTAGAACCTAATAATAGTTCTCCTCGATTTAGGTACTTATTATTTTGCGATAACCTTTTTTTTTTTTTTACTTCAAACGTTGTTTATTTACTTTATCGGTAATTTTTGGGAGACGAAACTATTTATAAACTTAAAATTATGCAACAAGTGATGGTTAATAAAAATAATTCATACGTTGTTAAATCATTACAATTTTCCACAGAAGAGAAATATTAAATTAATTTTTACAAAATTTAAAAATATTTTTCCTTACAAAAAATTTACGAATTTCTTAAAAGGAAATAATTAGTAGTAAATAAAATATTTTTTAATCTTGAAAACAATTTCAAAACACATTTGAATATAAAAAATACAATCCTATGATATTAAAATCTATTTTTTAAAACAATAATTTTAATTACAGAAAAAAAATCAAAGTATGATAATTTTTTGTTTGGTATTGTAGCGCATTAATTTATTTATAAAATCTTTAAGAAAGTGTTGTCTTCAAAAGTTTTTTTTATCTTCAACAAAATTTAAAATAAATAAATTTCATTTTTAAAAATTTATTTATAAAAAATTTAAAAATTATATTTAGAAATAATTGTAATAATAAATGTTAAAGAGTTCAATTATTATGGATGAAAAAGATTACTCCCATTTATATCAAATTTAATTAGTTCTGATTGATGTGAAATTTCTCGAAATATAACTTCAGTAAGAAGAATTAGTTTTTGAACTTAAATCCAGAACATTTTAGAATAGCAAATTCTGTTATTAATTGCATAAAATTTCCTGGAATAAATTAAATTACTTGCCTGATATTATTAATATAACTAAGGATCTGATGAACTACCAACCAATAAGGTTCCTCCTTGAATTCTGTCGTTACTGAACAAATTTTATTTCTTTTATGATGACACAGTCATTGCAACAAATCACTGCAACTCACGTGTTATGGCTCTTTTCTTTTAGTTATATCCATAATTAGGCGTCACGCAATTCTTTCATTTGCGGCCAATACAAGTAATTCAATTTGAGTGATATCTTTCCCTCACGGAGCTTGCTGTGAAAGAATAGCGCATGATATGAAAATTCCCATTTTTTTCTCTCCGGGATTTTTGACCTGAGCAAATATTTAAATCGACTAAACTTAATTTTAGGTTCTCCGGATTCTTTAAATAGAATAGTATTGTTTTTTTTTTTTAAATTTTGTATAGAAATGATAAATGCAAACATTCCAAAAGAGTCACGTGTTTATTCTTTTTTATTTTTTTTAAACATTAAACTCATAATTTTTGAAAATTTTTAAGTTTTTGATGTTAGAGATATACCAGTTATAGAGTATGATTGATTTAAATACTTTTGAATTTTTTTTACGCAGTCAAAGCATAATTTTTGAAGCTATTAAAGTCATGATACAGAAGATCTAAGCTTGGTATTAGAACACCAGCTGTTTAATGAATAACTTATTTAAATACTGAAACTATAACGAAACGATCAATAAAAATTTCTCAGTATTTTCATCTTTATTTGTTCATTTGTATACATAAAAAGAGAAAAATTTCCAGAAAAGTAAAGCTAGATTTTTGGTTATCAATATATAACATTTTTCTTTACATATGAAAGTCCATTGAACTTTTATAATTGTTAATATTACCCAATATCGAAAATGCCGATAAAGTGAAAATTTGGTATATTTTATGATGTGGTTTTATACAGTTATCAAGTTTAGATAAATGTGTAAATTTTACATAATAAAAGGGATATAAAATTGTTCGGACTTTTCTATGAAATCAAAAATTTAATATTAAAATTTAATATATAGTATTAAAATTTAATATATAAATTTTAAGATTTTTGAATTTTAAGTGATTTTCAGAGTTTCAAAGTTTTTAGAGTTTGTTTTTTACGTGTAGCTTATTTATAGTTCTATTTTTTTATCAAATGTTTTGTCTTTTTATCACTTTCTAAAGCTTCTATATCCTTTGAAAAAGAGGGTGTTTTTTTTTAAATAGATGTCCTAAATAATTTATATTCTATAAAAACGTAAATTTACTTTCAATGAAAATTTAGATTGTTTCATAAATAAAATTTAAATATAAGATAGTTTCTCCTTACTTGTTTACTCTTTAGAAAAGTGACCCCAAAAAAAATTTTCCCCTTTCGCAAAGGGAGTTTTTTTATGTCAAAAAAATGTAACATTTTCTGTTTTATAAGGGATAGAGCTTTCTACTTTTTTTGGGAGTATATATATATGGGTTCGTATTCTTCGTTAGAAATAAATTGCAGATGAAGTTTAAATTATTTAATAATGATTTTGAAATAACAAGAAAAAGACTATTTACAAATGAGTATCATGTTAGAGAACGTTATAATTGAATGTTAATGATCATCGTCTAAAAATAATCAGTTTGTACGTCTTCATCTCAGGTCTCTCCTCGTCGTTCTCTATGTACGGTGGCAAACTTGATGCGTATGGCCCTCTGGTGACGCTTTCGATCCCACATATATATGGCCTTCCATCCTCAAGATCACAACAGCGAAAGACTTCGAGTTATAGATTAACGCACAAAATTAATGTTTTTTGCTGTTTTTCTCAAAACAGCGATAATTTTAAGTAAATTTTAAAAAAGTAATAAAATATTTTTTAATCTTCTAAAATGTGCGTGAAGTAAAAAGCTGTAGAAATTAATGAAATTCAAACATATTCTTTAGAAACCAATGCAAAGAAAGATTGTGTTTTAGTTTTTGGTGTGCTGAAGAAATTACACTGGATAATAATGTAAATAAATCAATCTTTCATATAACTTTTAACTTAAAAAACACTAGAAAATTTCAAATTATTTTTAACGCTACATTTGTCACCATTATTTGATAATAATTTTATTACTATCATATGTTACATATAATCTTCAATTGTTTTCTTCTATTTTACGCAAAATTAGTATATTTTTAAAAACTTTAAAATTATTCAAGCAATAAATTCCCCAGAAAATTAAGTTAATTATCTACATTTTATATGTTCAGGTAATATTACATTTATGGGAATATTTTACATAGATTAAATAACCTTGAATCAGATTGAATAATAACGTTTTTAATTATAGAAACATTTTAAAAATTGCTGTATAAGCGATTAAGGGAAAAAATATTTGAAATGTACACTCTTAAGGAATTTAATATTATTCTATTTTAATACAAATTTTAAAATCACAATTGCCTTACAAATAATTTTTATAATCATGCTGTTATCAAAATTTCAAATCAAAGCGAGATAAAACGCTATAAAAATTAAAGCTATTTTAAATTTCCAGAAGCATTTTATAGGAGAGTTCCATCCTCCATTTGAAAAGGGACCATCGACCCCCGAAGGAAAAAGGGAGGGAGAATTATCGATCGCGAGGTATGGAAGCTGTGTGTATCGGTTGATTTTATTCTTTTGGCCTAACTCCATAGAAATGCACAACAATTGAGCGGGATTAAAACTTAAAAAACAATTAAAGTGGAAAACTTGAAAGATTCATAAATCTTTTATTAGCACCCAATCATAGTTTAAAGTGGCCCCTTTCTTATTTTTGCATAAAAATTTTAGAAACAAAAAAGCAAAATATTTTACGTTATTTAGGAAATGGTAACAATTTTTTTGTGATTTCTTTTCTCTGAGATTGACGTTCGCTTTTTAAATATAATATTTTTGTTTTCTAATATCTGATAAATTAGAACCACATGGACTGGGTTGTCAGTCATTCGTTAGCAGCTTCGTGAGCTGAGTCAATGCGCATGTGCACAAAGCACACCTCTTTCTCCCCCTCCCTCCTCGACCTTAGTAACAACAATGTTCTGTACAGACTGAATCCTGAACCCTATTCCTCTCCATCCATTTCAAGCTAGCGTGATCACATGTGACGCTCCCATGCCTGTAATAAACCTGGACCTGGTAGACATGGCAAGCTCTAATCCAGTAAGTATTTGTTATTGTTTATTTTTGCCTCAAACGTAACAATGAAGGGGGATGCTCTTGCGCTTCTTCTTCATGATTCTCGGATGTTGTGATGGAGGATGGGGTCATTACCCCGCACTGTCAACAAGACATACTGTCTTATGGAAGCTATTTTTGATAGATTGTGTAAATCTATCCCATTCATAAAAATGTTCTTATAAATCTGTTCTCAACATGTGATTGTGGCGTTCAGAAAAAAATATAACAATTAGATAGAAATATATTTGAATTTTTCCTGTCTTGAATTAATTAATTTTTTTAAGTAAACAATGATTAAAATTATTACTTTCAGTGGATGTTACTGAAATTTCTGACTGATATGAACTGATTGGTGCAAATAAACGATTGAAAAATGAATAAAATAGATTAAGTACATTTAAGCTTGGTAAGATCTATTGAGATCGTTAGAGTGAGAAGTCGTTATTTTCGTCTACAAATGATAAAGGGCCCCACAAAGTGTATTATGTATGATATTTCTGAACTTATTAATTATGTAATCTGCTAGCAGTCATAAGAGTCAGAGAAATTTCTTTTAATAATATCTGGTAATAAGCATCTGATACAACATGCAGCTTATAGCAATGGAAACATGTCGCAAAATATTTAAATTTTATCCCAAATAAATCATCTTCTACAAATAAAAGAACACTACTTAAAATAAAAATTCAAAAATCTTTCCAGACATATTCAAACTTAAATATGGATTATTTCTATTAAATGCATGAGTTTAACTATAATGATAGATAGTTAGCATCATTATAATTAAACTATATAATATATCATTATCACATTCTAAGTATAAAAGTAATATATGAGTACATGTCACTGTAACTTAATAATTTTATTTTAATTCAATAATTTTGTAAAATAGAGAATTCCCAAATTATGAAATCCAGGAATTGGGCAACTTCAATTGTTTGAAAACACTATGGTGTTTTAAGATTTAATCATAAAGTAATAGTTTCATATTTGGCTTAGTACTACATCACATTATATTTACTTTAACAAAATATTTTTTGATTTTCGAAGGAAAGGTATATGAGCCTAGCAGTAATGACTAAATTTGTTGAGAAATATATATGATGAATGAATTAAACATGGCTAAATATGAAGGATTATTAAGACCAATAATTTTTTTTCAAAGTTTTCTTAATTTTTACTTAAATTTGAATTAAAAATTCTGACAGAATAAATATAAATTGAAAAGGACAATACTGTAACCATTTGAAGATTCTTGAGTTTTATACAAAAGAAATTTTATTTAGTACAAAAATTCAAGAATATCTATACCTTACCTGTGACATTCAAAAAACAATCAAAAGAGATTTTATTAAAGTAAATATAATGTGATGTACTAAGCAAAATAAAACTATTACTTTATAATTAAATCTTAAAACACTATAGTGTTTTGAAGCAATTGAAATTACCTAATTCTTGGAATTCATAATTAAGGAATTCTCTATTTTACAAAATTGTTAAATTAAAATAAAAGTATTAAGCTACTGTGAAATATACTCATATATTACTTTTAAACATGATATATTAGTTTAATTATAATTATACTAACTATTAATTATTATGATTGAAATAAAGCATTTAATAGTAATCATCCATAAGCATTTAATAGTAATCATCCATCATTTAAGTTTGAATTTGTCAGAAAAGATTCTTGAATTATTATTTTAAGTAGTATTTTTTTAGTTGAAGAAAATCATTTATTTGAGATAGAATTTAAATATTTTGCGACGTTGTTTCCGTTAGTCAATGTTACAAGCTGCATATTGCATCAAATTAAGTTAAATCTAAGTTTAAAAACTCTACCATTTCTTTCTGCTAATAAAAATTTTTAGTTTTAGATTTATTTTCAAAATATATGAATTTTTCACGCATTATATTGTAAATATGTTTCAAAGTAACACCAAACAAGGAAAGACATTTTTTAAAATTATCATCCTGTTAAGTACCGTCATGTTTCTCTGCTATACGTCAAAATATGTGAACTTAACCTTATTTACTCCAAATGAATTTTACTCATAATAATGTTTCATGATTTAGTTATTTTTCAATTTATTGCGTCATTTTACTCTAAATTTTCAGCTTAAAAACACATTTAAAAATATACAATGCATGAGGTGAAAATTTAATATATACATAAAAGAAATAGTTATAAAATATTTGATATAATAACATATTAAGTATTTTATAACTATTTCTTTTGCATTAAGATTCTTAGAACCAGCAAGAAATGATTGAAAATGGTTTTGATTGTATCTAATTTACTTTACTTGAAAGGAAAGACAAAAATAATGTAAATAAAATTAAAATCT
>JAPDSC010047817.1:187310-202752 GCA_026290005.1 Latrodectus geometricus
AAATTTTTGGTCGATTCATTTTCTATGAAGTAAATTAGATACAATCAAAACCATTTTCAATCATTTCTTGCTGGTTCTAAGAATCTTAATGCAAAAGAAATAGTTATAAAATATTTGATATGTTATTATATCAAATATTTTATAACTATTTCTTTTGTGTATATATTAAATTTTAACCTCATGCATTGTATATTTTTAAATGTGTTTTTAAGCTGAAAATTTATAGTAAATGACGCAATAAATTGAAAAATAACTAAATCATAAAAAATTGATGTGAAAAAAAAGTACTTTGGAGGGAAAAAGCTTAGGTTCATAAATTTTGATGTATAACAGAGAAACATATGACGATTCTTAACACGATGATAATTTAAAAGAATGTCTTCTTGTTCGGTGTTACTTTGAAACATATTTACAATATAATACGAGAAAAATTCATATATTTTGAAAATAGTTCTAAAACTAATAATTTTTATTAGCAGGAAGAAATAGCAAATGTTTTATACTTAGATAGCATGTGTGAGAAAACAATTATTTGATTCGTAATTTTACAATAATAATGTAAATGAAAACAGCACGTCTTTAAACTCATAATTTAATTTCTCCAATTTGCATGTTTTAGTTTTTGGTAATATCGTATTAGTAAAGAAATGAATAAGATAAATATATAATAAAGATATGTATATGAATCTCTATATAATTTCTCAAACGGATTGACCAAGCTAAAGTGACCAGACCCATTAATATGAACAAATGCAACTTAATTTTATAAAATACAATTATTTTTGTTTTTCTATTTTCTTTTCTTTAATTTTGTGTCTATTTTTGCAATTGAAAGTAAAGAAAAATTGATAACAATCATTAAGAAAAGAATTTGCAGAAATTTAAACTGCTGAGTTAAGTTCTTTGATATTAAATTATAAAACCCCGTAATATATTTTTGAATCAAGACAAATCCTAGAATAAATCATAAAAAATATTTTATAGCTAGCTATCATATACTAAAAAACACACAACAATTCACACACACATTCTTTTTTTTTCAAAAAATTAAGTTTTTATAAAATAATTATTAGTGAATCGTATTCATTAATGATTATTTTATTCTATAAGCTAAATTTTCACTTCTAAATTTAAATATTCCAGCAATATGTGTTTATTCAAAGTTTAGGCAATAGGACAATTTTAACAAAAATACATTTTTTGATATCTCAAAATGTTTGTTTAAGTCTATTCTCTCTCTCTCTCTCTCTTTGTGTTTATTATGAAAATTGTGATTCTTGAATACACTTTTGAAAGTCTAGAATTTTTCTAAGAAAAATTATTATTAAGGAAGAAGGAAAAAATATTGCGAATTAAAGCAAATATCTTTGGCTGAGCAATTGCTTGTGTCTGGGAAAAAGATTTATATTTTAATGCATTCAATGTTCATATGTGTAAACTTATATTAAGCGTTAAGTGGCTTGCTTAATTTTCTTTCGATACAATGGTAAAAAATAACCATTTGAAATATTCATCATCAATGTTTGTATAGACTATGTAACAATTCACATTAGAATATCCCATATGAATAAAGTTTGTTAAGGATTAAAACTGAGTTGTAAGGTTAATTCAGATTTACTGAATATATCTTCCGACATAGCTAAAAATACAGTAGAAAAAAAGAAAATTCTTTCATTTAGCAAAAGCATAAAGTAATGTAATCGTCATTTTTGAGTTCTTAGTTAAATAAAAAAATAAAATATATATAAGTTATTTTTTTACACAAATCTGATGTCGAAACTATTGAATTGTAGAATGAAATTATAGGTGATATAAATTTTCTAATTTTTTCACAATCACAAAAATAAATTTCATTATTATCTATATAAATTAGATCTTTATTTTGTCTGTCCGCCTAACTTATTCCTGGGGTTGATTTGAGAACAGCTTCACGGAATGGAGTTATATTTTTATCAGGATGTTGGTGTCTAGCTAACCTAAATCAGCGGATATGCTTCATTTCATAAGTTTGACTGTGGCATTTGTAATTACAGCCAATGAAATGTATTGGAATTTGTAATTATAAAAATTAATAGTTTTTATAGTCATATTTTATAGTTATTTAAAAATCGTAGCATGCTTTCTAGCTAATGTGTTCAGCAGATCTAAAAAAAGTAAATTAAAATTTCCTTACTCTCATTTTATTATTTTCATGGTGTGTGTGAAAAGAATACCACTTAGTAAATTTGTATCTTACCTTCAGATATGAATTTACAAATTATGTAAAGATTTCTAAGCCTTACCAACAAACTTGGAGAGTGAGTGGTCTATGCTTTGACTCTCGATTCCAAAGTTCATGGATTGATCTCGTACCTAAGGCGTGGTTGTTTGTATAAGTTCCAAATCTATTTTAAATTGTAGATTCGGATTTAATTGGCTCTCGAATGTACAAAGTAACAACAGAGCGAATAAAAGACAAACAAAACCTAAAACTTTGATCTTGTTTGTACGTATTTATTCAATTTCGAAATCGTATCTAACACATAATATGATTTTTTTAAATTTATTTATCTCTAAATATATAAAAGCATGTTTTTATATGTATTAATTCGATTATTTATTTTCGTTTTGTAATTTATTGATTTTATAAATGTATTTTTTGTCCTACATTTTTTCTCGTCTTTAAAAGAATCAAAATATTATCTGCTGTTTTACTATTTATGTGCTCAGAAACTTCATATTATAAAGCTTTTGTTTACGACTCGACTTTTTTTTAAGAATATTTATCTATTAGAGAATATAAATTAATTTACTATCAAGTTTGTCGTTTCTAAAAGCTGGTGTTTGTTTTGCTTTTTTTTTCATTTTACGATCATACTTTGCTTTCAAAGTCTAATTCGATCAGGACTTACTGCTTAAAGTAGACTTTGAACACCTACAAGTACCCATTCCAGAGACAGGAATCCAACTCACGAAAAGTTGAATGGTAAGACAGATTTATAGTTAAAAGTTAGGGACACATACAAATACATGCAAAAATTTATACGATTCATTATGTAAAAATGTAAAAATTTATACATAAGGAATTTAAAACTTTAAACTGCCTAACATGATTGGAAATTCGCAAATAATTTTTGCTATGTCCCTCAAAATATTTTGAAATTGTTTTCTTTCTTTTTTTTTTTCTTTTTGATAAATTTTTTAAATCTGATTATGATAATTTTTCCAAAAATGACCAGAATAAACTCTTTACCTTTCTTTAAGAATAATCATTTTAAGAAAATATTTTTTGAATAAACTAAGAATGTTTTATAACAGAGGTAATAAATTTGCTTAATTATTTCAAATTAAGCAAATTGTTTGAGTAAAACTTATCAATGTGTCAAAATTTCCATTCTCATCTAGTCAATATAATAAGCTTTACACTTTTGTAAATTGAGCACTTAATATTATATTATTAACAATAAGTATTTTCTCATAAAATGTGAAACCAGTATTTTTATTAAAGTTTGTTAACATCATTTTGAGAGGGCTTTTTATTTTTTACGTGAATTTTACTTTAAAATTTAAAAATAGTTTAATCACGGAAAATAAGGACAAATATCTCCAATAAATGTTAATATTTACTAATGTAAAGTATAAGGTAACTGAGAAAATTATTGGAATCAAATTTCTATACGTGCTAGACAAAATTGGTATAATTTTTAAAAGGCAAACTGGTTTACAGTGATCTTCAGAACAAATTGTCCGCTTATCTCAAGAGACAAAAAAGGCGTTCAGAAAAAAAGTATTCTATCTATGTTTGTGGTTTTTAAAAATATTTTTGGCAGAATTCAGAGAGCTGGATTGCTTAAATATTTTTTCCTGTAGCATTTTTGGCAACTTATATAAATGGATTAAAATTTCTATTAATTAAATATTTATTAGTGTTAGTTATTAGTGCCGAATAAAATAATTTTATCTTAGTGACCAAAAGTGTAAAACTTGTTTTTTCGATTTTTTAAAAATTTATCATTTGAATATCATACAATGGATATCAACAAAGAAAAATGGCATGAAATAAGTTTAAACATATGCTACTCAATATTTAGTTAAATTATACTATTATATCAACATTTGTGTTGAATATACTATATCATAACGTTTATAATTATAATATATAAATGTCAAAATAAAACAGTGATAAATTTGTAAGCATCATATAAAACTGCTACTAGTAGAGAAGAAAAACATAAATTCAACATTAGAAAATTAATATTTTTTATATTGTTTTCATTATAGTCTCACCCATGTATATTTAATCAAAGTTTCATTAAGGATTACGTTTTAGGTGTGTGTAATATATTTTAACTTAGAGAAGTGATTTTATTTTTATTTGTACATGTTTTTAGTTCATTATATTTTATTTTATTAGTTGTAACCACAGTTTTTAAATGTATGGAGTGAGAATAGCCTTTAATGCATTCTGATGTTACCTTTTATCAATATTTTTAATGTTATTTCTACATTTCTATCTTACTGTTTTTTTAAATTCTCTTTTTTATAATTGATCCCCAGTTACATCTTTTCTTCCACATATAATGGGCAAAACGCACAGAATACACAATGCACTTAATCTTATTACGTGAAAGAAAAATAATCTGATGGAGCTGAATAGAAATATGTTTTTATTAAAGCATGAATGATGCTATTATCTTAAAGGGGATTATGTTGTTGCACATAATTAGTGTAAGAAAGATTTTCTCAGCAGTTCTTTTAAACAACATTTCGTCTAGAAATAACACATAAGGTTTGCTGATAGTCATTTTGTGTTATTTTAATAAATAACGCAGTGTGGTATTCAAGAGCTTACTCTCTTTATCAACAAGTCTAGAGGGTTATAAAAGATAAATAAATGCAAACTACATTTAGATAATTAAGTGAAGTACTAATGGGAATATGGTAAACATATGATGAATAAAGAAATAGTAGCCTTCATGAATAAAAAAATAGTAGGAATGGCATTAACTATTTTGTCTAACCTTAGGCATAGAATTATTTTATTTATTATTTTAATAACTATTCATTTAGTTTATATAGGTATACGTGATGGAAATAAAAAATGCGGTTTTTTTGGATGTTCTCTTTGATTCAATAAAATAAGTTTGAGGTCAAGTTTGTAAGTTCAAAAAGTCGTTTATCAGATAATCTGACGCTAAATTTCAATTAAAATGAAAATGTAATAAAGATAATGGCTGGATCATCTAATATTAACTCTTAGAATATTCCCGGTCGAGTTGACTGGTGAATGCTTAGTGCTCTGATCAATAGTCCGTAAGTTCGATTATCACATGGTCATGGTTGTTTGTAGTTTGGTTCGAAATCAACATTAAACCATAGCTTTCCGTCTAAATAGCCTTGAGCGAATAAAGAGACCACAGTGATTTTCAACATTTTCCCTTCATGAGTAAAAGAATGATTTTTTTTAGACTTTTTATACTTTTTATTTATTATATGCAAATTAATTATAATACTAATAATATGTATAATGCATTTAATTACAATTTAAATAAATGAATTATTTAAATAGTGGTTCATTAAATTTATGTTTTATTATTTTTGTAAATTTATTATTGACACCTAATACATTTAGAATATTATAGACACTTTTTAAATTTTCATCCGACCCTCAATAGACCCCTGGAATACTATAGACTCTTTCTGATTCCATCTAGGTGTCCACCTGAATCTTGTTGGGAATACATGATAAATTAAAATATTTAAACACACTTTATCCTTAATTCAGAATACATATCTCACAAGAAATTCTTAGTTTAATAATGTCAAGAAAAACTATCTAAAAAAAAACTAAAACTATCATCTCAAAGCGGAAATAACTAATTTACTAGTTATGGTTATAATATAAAGTAATAATTAGTTATATTTTATCTATCAATGAGACCGCACAAAAATCAATCCTTTTTAGTATTATAGCTTACCATGATTTTAAATCTCAGACACAAAAATACGAGATACTGAATTAAAAGTATCCCTAATAGATGTATGCCAAGCTGACTGTTGAATGGTTAACGCTCTGGTCATCAATTTCGAAGTTCATGAATTCGATTCCCACTTGAAGCGTAGTAGTTATTGAATACAACTGAAACCGGAGGTATGGGTCAATTGATGCTCATTGCAAAAATATTACCTTAGAGTGAAAAAACAAACCAAACGAACATTTGTTCATAAGAAAATGTTCTATTATTGATTAAAAAAAAAAAAAAAAAGAATTTCTTAGTTTACATTTCGTTCATTTAAATTTGATAGTGTTATGTATTCATTAGTTTTAATGAATAAAAAAATTAATTGGGACAAAAATAATCTTGTATGAGCAGAACTAATTAGAACTTTATTAGGTTTACTTCAAAGCTGATATATATTAATCAGTGAAAACTTTTGAAGTAAAATGAAAGATTTTTAACACAAATTTATGGTTATCAGTCAGTAATGCGTATGAGCTACGTGGTTGAGTCATTAATGCTGTGGTATTCAGTTGAACAATTCAAGGGTTCTCAATTCCCACCTCAAATAAGGATGATTATATTAGTGAAATTTTTTAAACCGTAAGTTCCTGTCAAATAAGCTTATATTTACAGATAACATTATAATTACAAACCACGCAACTGAAATACAAGCTTTGGAAACAGAAAAAATGAATATAATACTGA
Organism: Latrodectus geometricus; assembly: GCA_026290005.1. Lineage (NCBI taxonomy): Eukaryota > Metazoa > Arthropoda > Arachnida > Araneae > Theridiidae > Latrodectus > Latrodectus geometricus. The sequence goes on from JAPDSC010047817.1 coordinate 193,997, forward strand.
GGACCTAAACTGAAAAAAATAATTTTATATCACATAACGAAAAGTATCCAAATATTTTCATGGGATAAGCAAAAAAGTTCATTAAAAAAATTGCTAAAAAATCTATCATTTTCTACTAAAGTGCCGAAGTCATTCACGTTACCGAATATAGAACAAACCTTTTCCTTTAATGTTTTAAATGTCTAGAAGTTTTGTTACTAATATTATCATATGAAAAAATAGATCAATTACAAAGAAAAGTTGAATTGTACATGCTGTATATACAATTTTATCATTTGCTTATAATTGATCTATTATGTCGTGGGTAATGCTACTCGCATCCGTGATTTGGTTCACAGGTCAAAGTTAAATGAGTAAAAGTTTACGGCTTTATTATGGTGAAGGATTAGTTACCCAGTGACTGCCATTGGAGAAATAAAAAAAAGTAATACCTATACTTGTAATTCTAGATAGGTTTTTCTGATCGGTACCTCTGAAGGCATCTTGAACTCATTCTATATAATTTTCAACATTACTCGAACATGTTCTATGTGAATCGGCATACTTCCTTGTACCTAGCCTAGAATTGGGCTCTACTGGAAGTCTTTGAAATTTAAAAACGGGGATCAAACAGAAGAGGACAAAATACATGACCTGCTATGTCCCAAGAACAATGCTTCACATGGAGGACTTAGCAACCATGACCTATTAACACACCCTCCATCAACCTGAACTACTTATCTTCGGTTAAGTTGGTATTCGAACTCACTACTTATCGATAAGGAGACCGATCCAACTAGGCTACCGATATATGCACATGCTTATTGCACATAAGCTTAGCAAGTAATATTGTTGCAAGTTTTTTTCTAACTGAAGGCACTGGGTGATTAACCCTTTGCACAACAAGGCCGGAAACTGCTATTCATTTAGCGTTACCTGGTGGGCATCTGTGAACCAAGTCATGAAGGCGAGTAGCATTACCCACGTCACACCACCACAAACCCGTTTATAGGGTGGGCCACATTCATCCATCATCTCAGAAGAAAGGACAAAGAAATACAGAGAGAGAGAGAGAGAGAGAGAGAAAGGAAGGAAACGTCTAAACCCAAACCGGGATTCGAACCAGGGACCAACAGCCAATGAGTTAGGAACGCTAACCACTCAGCAATTGGCCGGCTGTTGGTCTGTAAGTTGGAGGTGGTTCTATATAATTTTATCAAATTTTGTCTTTTATTTCTATATTATGTACCCTATTATTACTATTTTCCACACACTCAGTTATTTTGTAAATTATTAAGGTATATATTTTAAGGATTTACGTAAATCTTTAGAATATATATATATATATATATATATATATATGTGTGTGTGTGTGTGAAATTAGAGTAATTTTCTCATAACATTTTAGTAAAAAATAACCCTAATTTTATCAATATCAAAGTTGTTACAAGTATATCATATACATGGGTACTTATAGTACAAGTCTCAAATATCAAAAAAAAATATCACGAGTTACGGAGATATCACAATAAAAATATCACGAGTACTCAGAGACTAAGTAACCTTTAAATAAGAATTGAATATACAGAATACTTTAGAATATTAGTGCAAACTTATATAATCGTAAAGAGATTTCTTAAGCTTTAATATTCCTCTTTTATAAAAATTTAAAAAAAAAAAAAAAAAAAAAAAAAAAATTTAAGAAAATCGATAAGTTAAAGTATTTTTTCATCAATAGTCCTGTATAAAATGTCAAAAAATGTATGGGAATCTTAAAAAAAATTGTTTTACTATGCAAAATAAAATTATTGGTTATGGTTTTAAACTATAACTATTTATATATTTTCAATAAATGTAACATAACTAGACAATTACAAACGTTAAGATTTACAATCTTTGTTTTTTTTCCCCACAGGCCCTCGCCCAGAAAAAATCTCGAATCTGTGTTGGGCTAGGCATGGCTCAAGCTCGAGATTTCGAGATCGATATTCCACCCTCCGCTACTGTAGAACGGTGAGTAAAAAGTCGTCTGCTTCTCCATTCCATGAAGTTTCGTACTTAATGTTTTTCTTGCTAATAAATGGGAAGAAGAGAAAGTTTTAGAACCAATTTACTCAAAAGTGTTTGCGATGTCAAGATGCGAACGATTTTTCTTTGATTAGTTTTTAAAATATTGAATATCTCAACTTCTAAATTATGAATTTTAATTTAATTCGTAAAACTTTACTGCAATATTTAATATTATATAAGAAAAGTAAATTTATCTAAGATTCTTGTAAAGTTTGAATAAATTATTTCGAGATTCAAAAACTTAAAATATTTTCTTTTTTCATAGTTGAAAACTGTCAGATATTTTTTGCAAGTTCTTTTTCTCGTTAATCTTTATCTCTAAGCTTTGTAATTTGATTTTTTCTTAAACTATTAGCTTAAATTATAAGCTTTGTAATTCCATTTTTTCAAAGTCACATTCAAGAAACAACTAAAGGGTTTTTCGTGCAATTTTGGCAATGGTTTTATTAGAACTCAAAATCATCGTTCATTTAAAACTACTTAAATTTACAATTTAACTACTCAAATTATTACTTATTACAAGATTACTTAAATTCATAACATTAGAGCAACCACACACACACAGGTCATGTTTTTTCCGAAATTTAAAATCATTAATAAAATATAGTTAAAGAAATAAAAATTATAATAGCTGTTTAAAATTTATTAATAAGCATCGATAAAAAATTAAAATGTTTCATAAATCGAATAAATTACATTTAAAATTATGTGTGATTTTAAAGTTCACTTGAATTACGTTTAGTAAATTTAAGCAATTTCTTAAGAACTTAAAATTTCTGATATCTGTTTATATAAAGTTCAGTAGATGTTAATCAAGCTTTTATTATTGTGTCTCTAAAGATTTCACCTTAAATAGAATAAAGAAATAAAGAATAACAAAATATGTCATTAAATAAACATGAATTCAAATGCGCGATAGGCAAAGAAGCAAAGATTGTTATGATACATGATAGGAATACTAAGTAAAAAAAAAGTGTATACATTAAAAAAAATATATATTATCAAATGAAATATAAATTATTGAAACCGAAGGAAATGTAATGACAAATGGAATTCAAGCAAGGAATCTCGATTAATATTCGCAGAAATACATCCAGCTTTAGAAAACTTATCTCTCTTTTTCTGGCAAGCAAAATTTAGGAAGCGTACGTGAATTCATGGTCGAGAGGAATCAATCTCTAATATATAGTTAAGTGAGCTTATTTAATGTGATGTGTTTTGAAACTTTTGAGTTTACGCAATGAACTGGCTGAATCCAGAAATCTCAGTTTATACCTTATTTTAAAAAAACATTGAGGCAGTCGTAATTATTTAAAAAAAATAAAGAATATTTGAAACAAAAAACATAAATTAAAGAAGTTTTTAAAACAGAAATGTAAGAGAGAACGAAATCATACTGAATAAAACGATAAGGAATTTTACCCCTATACGAAGATATTTTCGTCCTAGGCGTAGTCACGTGATGGTATATGAACAACTCTATGGCTGTTTCCTCTTCTTCCGGTTTATTTAAACACAGGATGTCTATAATTAAAGCACACAGTTAAGCAGCATTTACTAGTGGAAATATACCGATTAAAATGGTCTGGAATTCTATGTGTTGATATTTAATGGCGCAATATTTAATTTGCTACGAAGAAAAACGATTAAACCATTTGATAATTTACCATGATTACATAATAAAGATACGTGAATTACAATTATATCAATTATTGAGATTAGGTGTAAAAGCTCAATGAAAGGTCCTATTGTAGAATCAAAAAGCGTAAAATCATACCAAGGTAAATTTTGTGTACAAAGTATAAACACTGTCTATTATTTGCTCTATCTATTGTCTATCTATTGCCCACCACCTTTTTATTTTGAATAAAAAATATGAAGAATATATATTAAAAAAATTTTCACCACAACCAGTGAAATTTAATCTATTATCTATTAACATGATGAAACTGTGAAGTTTGTCTTAATAAAACTCCATTTGTATCAATTAAAACAATATTATGAAATTGATTCGCTTTTTTTAAAAAGATATATATTTTTCAATTTAAATATAATAAATATTTAATATATTGCAATAAAAAAGTTAAATTTCAAATCCTCTAGAGGTAATTTTAAATGTAAGTGTACATAATGATAATTTCATTCTGAGATATTTAAATTTTGTGAAGCTTTCGTCTCTTTGAATAAAGAGTAAAATATCTAATCTTTCGCATGTCGTAGAAAACAGTTTGTGGAACACAAAGTGATATCTCTACTTACAGAGCAGATAACATTTTAACAGGAAACATAATACTAACATGTATCTAAGTGTTTCTATTGAAGATTGAAACAGTGTACAGGGTTAATGAAAACCACGTAATACAGAAATTGTAAATTTAATCAAGTTGATTGAAAAAAATGTAACAAGTTTTTAATTATTAAAATAATAAACAATATATTTGTGCTCTTTTGAACTTAATTTTTACTCAAAATATGTAAATGAATAATGAATTTTTTAAGTAAATTTATCTTAAAAATGTAAATTAAATGGATCTTTTTGATATATATATATTTCGTAGTAAAAGAAAATAGTTACAAGTATCTTACCTCCCTTGACAAAATGCTGAGTTATAAGGAACAATTCGATTAAGATTAAATTTTGGAGTTTTCGAAAGTTACAAGTCATTATTTATTGGAAAATTTGTGACCATTGTTTTAAAAAGATATCTATCAAAGTATAATTATAAATATTTTCATATTTGTTTAATTATTTTACTCTAAGGATAAAGTTTTCTTACTTTTCGTTTTACAAATTAAATGAGAAATCTTGTTAAAGCAAATTGTATGTTAAGCCTCATTTTAAACTTAAAATTTATGATTAGTATTTTGGTTCTGGTTCAGTAAGCAAATGTTTCCTCTTTTTTCAGCGACCTTAAACACTAACTTTATTTTGTCTTTTTGCCAGGAAATTTTTTCGTAAAAGTATTTATGCCAGGGGTAAAGGAAAAACAACCTATAAATCACTTAGCACATTATACAAGGTATTTCAATAAGAGAAAGCTTTTAAAATAACAACGAGGAAAATGTTAAAACAACTGTAACTATCTGTCATTAGGAATAAGAATAACTAAATATTCATTTTGATGAATTTTTTTTTTTATTTTCTTAAAATACAGCTTTTTATACCAAACTAAAATATGAAAAGAATGTTGGATTTTGTAATTTGAAACTTTTATTATATTAAAATTATGTATGATTTTTATTACAGTGTTTAAATACTATACAAGTAGCACTGAATAGTTAAATTATAGAAAGTTATTAGAAGCAACTATTATAAAATGAAATTGCATTTTATAATTGTTGCTCTGTATGGCTTTTATCTATTTGAAAATATAATGAGATTTATCAATATCCCTAAAAAGGAACAATATGGTATTTATAAAATTCATTTATCAATATATATTTCTTTCAGTACTATTTATATTTGACATTTGTTTTTTCATTTGTTTGTTTTAGAATTTCCTTTGTTTTTAAATAATATATTTTTTGAAACTACAAGGGAAATTTACGGTAAATCTTCTAATTTATCGTCCTTAAATGATTATGTAAATTTTGATTCTCTCGAGAACGCGTATTCTCCGCTAGTGTAATTTAAAGCTTAAGCATAATTATGCATAATAGCAAAGAACACACAATAATGATTTAGTATTTTTATAGAGCTAAAATTCACATAAAATGTATTTAATTTAAAACACTAAAAATTTCCAAAATTGATTTAAATTTATTTCCTTATTCAATAGAATGTGCCTTATCTTCTATTCTTTAGGTTTCGAATTGTTTTGACCTGAAAACATTTCTTTAATAAGTTTTAAAATGTTCTTCACTTCCAATACAAACATTTTAAACTCTTGAATAACTAAGAATAAATGTTGATTCATGAAAAATACATTTCTTCAACCATATGGAAAGCTGTGATTGGTAATTTTTCTTACTTAACAATTCCAAAACTTCTTAAAAGGTTATTAAGTAAAAAATTTCAATTATTATTTCACATATTGTTTAAGCATATTTTGATCTGAGACAGAATGTATGTTTTCAATTCGTATAGGTGGAGCTCAAAATTTGCAATGATATACACTAAACATGTAGGTTAATTATTGCAAGTGCTAAAATTTGCGCAAAATACATAACTTCCATTTTGTTAAATGGAAAAAATAGTTTGAGTTTATTTCTATATTCAATAAAAAAATAATATATATTCAAAAGGTTCAAATGATTGTGCTGACTCGCAAATATATTTTTAATAGATTTAAAATATTTTTTTAAACTCAATCCAATTCTTTTCTCTTCCTAAACAACATTCTTTAACGTAAATCTTTGTTATTATGTTGTTTATTCTTGAACTTGCGAGTAGTTTAAGTTTAAAATATATAAATAAAAAATATGTGTGTTAAAAAGATTGAACTTTCCAACAGAGCTAAAATTGGCGAAAAATGCTTACTATTTTATACATTAAAAATAGATGAAACAATTTAAATTTATTTCCATATTCAATAAAAATGTCAACTATTCAATAGTTTCAGATGGGTGTATTGACCCGAAATATTTCTTTAATAGAGCTTAAAGTACTCAACTCTCAATACAATTGTTTTTAACTTCCAAACAAGAGGGAAATAAATAGGTTATGTGTAGCGTTACAAGCTGTATTCAGACAACTAACTAATCAGATAATTTTTCTGATTTTCGATAAGCCCGAACCTGATCACACATGCTCGTCATTATTTTTTTCTGAAGTGAGAAATGAATTAAACAAAAAAGAGTTGATAAATGTTAGCCAATAGAAATAAATTCTTATCTGAAATCATATCCAAGGGCACTACTTAAGCTTTCCAAGTACTTGATTGAATAAAATTTGTAGCGTTTCAGTTTTTTATCAGAAAAGTGTTGTAAATAAAACAAGATTAAAATCATAAACGAGTGACGAATCAAAAAATAATGAGAGCAATATTTTAATTGAAAAGGAATTACTTGTGCTTCTTCATCGAAATTTATTCCTATGAATTATTCTCTTTGATATAAAAAAAGAAAGCAGAGTATGGAAAAATCAACTACTGAGTCATGTTAGCTGTTAGGAGACAGGTGTTCATACACAACGTCTATTAATCAATATTATCCAGGTGTAATCTGTTAGACTTAAGTCAAAGTTGAGAGAGTTGAGAATGTGATAATTTCTTACTCAATTGTGTGATTGAAAGCATATTTATTATCATTTTGCGGAAATAAACACTCTTTTAGATAATAAACATTTGTGTATATTTCATGTATAGAACGCAGATTTTTGAGCTGGTAAATTGTCAGTTTGATGTACAGTAGTATAAAAAGATTTAATATTGGAATAATTTTAACACACACATATTATTTTAATAACTTGATGTATTTATAAAATTAATGAGTTTGAAAGTGATAACGTGAAAAAATACAAATCTTTGACTAGTTTAGAGAATTTAGAGAGTTGATAAATGGAATATTTTTCCAATTTTTATTTTATTTTAGTTTGCAAAAAGACAACAATAGAATGTTATAGTCGTAAATTTATTGCCAGTTATATTCAGTCACCTGATGGATTTTATATGAACAGATTTTAATAAAAATTTTGAATTAATGACTAACAATAAATTTATCATTGTTTATTTTTATCATCACAAATTTTCCAACTTATTTTGATAGTTATCAAACAAAATAAACTATTATGAAAATAAGAGACAATAATTTTCCAATTCTGGAGCCAGAATTGTATATTACTGATATATATTTTTTTAAATAAATCAGAAGAAATTTAGAAGTTATTAAATAAACTATTTTTAGTAATATTGACAGAGCATATATTGCTAGAACATTTTAGTACCTAATTTCGATAACACAGACAGTGAAGTTTATATTTAATAAAATTATATATTTGAAACATTGTTGCCCATGTTTTAGATTTCTTAAGTGGATTATTATTTACATTTCAAATCCTTTTAAAGCAATTGGGTAACTAGTACATGAGATTTTAGAACAGTTTTGATGGATGATTTGAAAGAAAAATCAATTAATCATTGGGTACAATCAAACAATAATTATTATCATTTTATTTTGTCAGGTACAGAGTACTGGATTTCTTAGAAAACTGATTGAATTTAATGAATTTTATTTATTGATACTGTATCGAAATATGGAATATAATTCCATTGCTAGATAGCGTCGAATCCGATGATTTAGTAGAAACTTATGAATGAATCTATGCTCATTATGCCAACAATGAAGTCATTACACTATAGACAAAGTTACTAATAAATATAATATACCAATCAATAATAAATGTAATAAAAAACTTTTAAATGTACATTACAGTGTGATTGCATCAAATAATTAATAAAATAACTCATTTTCATTTAATGAACTACATGATTCATTCATAAATATCTTGTTGCATGTTGTAGCATTGATAATTTAATCTCAGTCAATAGGGGGGGGGGGAAGATTATTTGTATTTTACGAAGATGAGAAATCAAATATTCGAGCATTATTTTGTACGTTTATGAAATCTTTATTGTTTCTCATAGCATTTATACAACTTTATGGATATTTGAATATTTAAAGATCATAAACTGTGATATTCTGTACAGAAAAATTTCTCATTTGTTAAAAACTTTTGAATAAAATTTATATGATTTATAAAAAGTAGC
>JAPDSC010047818.1:6436-22965 GCA_026290005.1 Latrodectus geometricus
TTGTGCTAATTGCTAAATTTGTGCAGGCACTATATAGTATTTATATAGAAGGATTTTTCATTTTTTAATTACCTTATTTGAGAGAGAAATTTCTATTCCACTTTTTTCTCAATATTTGTTCTTAATGTTTCTGCTTTTAGTTTCGATTCTAGCTTGGTCTTTTTACGCATCGTAATTTTATATTTTTCCTTTTCTGAGAAAAGTATTATATTAAAAACTTTTTCTTTCTATTATAAAACTTTATAATTATATTCAGCATTAAAAGGAAAACTTTTCTAAATTTAAATAGTTGTTTTTAAGGATTGTGCTTTTTAAGTTGTTTAACTTTTTTAATTAGTTCGATAAAAAAAAATTTGCATTGTTTAATTTCATATTGAGTGCTTACTTGATTTTTACTTCTAAAAGCTACTGGGTTAAAAAAATGAATGGTCAGGAAATCCAGCATTAAATCTCTGTGAGTTTATGGTAGTCTGAGTTAAGTTACAAATGGATGTCTCAATCATAATTGAACAACCGTTGTGCGTTTCTTTTTTGCAGAGTATACTTAAACTCAGTTTAGAAAATGTCATGTAATTATGAACAATAAAAACCCCAGGTTTTTCCAAAAATGAAATAATTTGAAGTAAAAATGAATTAATATCGTTTTAAATTGAATTAATTCCATTTTATAAAAAAATGATACATAATAATAAAAAAATAAGATAGATAATAATAAAAAAAACAAATCCATTTCTTAAATCCATGTGGGACCTATTTCAACAGAAAAAACATAACTTGGCACAGGAGTTGACCTTAAAACCGTTTATGGAAATTTATTACTTAGTGCTGCCAAAACAAATCCTACGACTGATCTAGTAATTTATAGAAATAATTACATCAATACTAAAAATTACAAATCCAATTTATTCGAAAAAGAGAAATAATTCAATTGACGAACAGATATTATTAGTTAGTAAGAGCTTTAGAAATTGTTAAACTCAATACAAAATTCAAATAATCTTTACGTTGAAAAAAAAATGACAGATAACAACGTGCATCTTTCTTGCATTACCTTGAATAAAGATGTTTAGAATAGTGGTCTTGTAGAAAGAGCACAATTACTGATTTAAAGTTCCTATACCATTTAAATTACTGTCAACCGGAACTAGTGAAGTGTATGCGTTCTTATTAGACCTTTTTGGGATGCCTAGTTTGACAACATGCATACAGTGTGCCATAAGCTTACCGAAGCTAAATAGTGGGTTGGAAGAGAAGCTTAGTGACAGATTCACAGATTTTGGAGAGAATTGTAATTTGTAAAAAAGTGCATAACTGCAACAAAAAAGACCGCAGAGCTCAATCAGCAACTGGATTCTTCAGTGTCAACGTTTACACTTAGAAAACACCATCATAAGGAGAAACATTTAAGTCAGAGCAGCAATTCCCCAGCCACTCATCACAGATGTTAATGCCAAACCACGTCGACAATAGCGTCCCACTCCCAAAACTTTTTGATAAATGGAAAAAAATCCATATGGTCTGACACAAATTTCCCTGCAATAGGACAGGTTCTCATTTGGAGGATACTTTTACAAGCATAAGATCATGGTTGTCTCCTTCTAACTCTTAAGTATACACGTGGATCCGTCTTGATATAGATATCCATGTCTTGGTTTTCTATTGCACCAATCGTAACCTGGAAATAAAGGATCCCAATGGAGAAGTATAGAGAAATTTTAAATGCCTTTGATGCAAACTTTGTTTTCTATAGGAGATGGAATTTTCTAGGATGATAGTGACACATGAAATTGACTTGTCGAATCTTGGTTTGATGAACAAAAGGATAATGTTAAACATATAACTTGGTTGCACAATCACACGACATTATAGTTCAATCGCTTACCGATTGTAGAAGCTCAATACAGAATCGATAGTCTCCATCGTCGTCATTTCCAGATTTTTGACAATATCTCAATTAAAAATACTACAATATTCGTCTAAAGATAACTTAAAAATTTCAGATAACTTTAAAAAATGATAATAATTTAAATTCAAAATCTCTTTTCAGTTACATACATTCTCTAATAAAATATAAGAAAAGACTTATATAGAGGACACTTATATAGAGGACTTATATAGAGGAGGAGCATTATACATTGTTTATTTGAAAAATAAACAATGTATAATGCTAGAAGAAAATTAATTTTTATAATAAACCCCAAACACTAAAATATTTCTTTCTTCTAGGTGTCTCTTAGGTGCTGATCATTCTGGAATCATTTATAACAGGCGTAGTTGCAAATTATTTACCTTTCGCATCTAAAAGCAATGTATATAATATTATCTTTATTTTATAGCAGCATTAATTTTACTGATATAAATTAAATTCTGCTGAAAGTATAGGTATTCACAAGCTTCTCCTTTCAAGTCGAACGATTATAGATGAGATACTTTCCTTAACAAAAATATGAAGTGAAATTGTGTAATAAATAAAATATTTTCATAATCTCTTAAACGTTTTTACAGGTTAATTGATAACTTAATACGAGTTTAATTTCGTAATCTACCCACACGGCTTATGTAGAATTTTTTGCATTGATAGTAAACAGTACTTCTTTATTTCAATAAACGAAACTAACACTTAGTGAAAAAAATATAACATCTAATAGAAATATCAAAGTTAATCTTCACTTGAAATTTTGAAGTAAAAATATTCTGTTGAATATGAATCTGAATTTCCAAACATTAATATTCAAGATAAATATAAGAATCCAAATTTGAATCTTGAATAAATTTTTTTTATTTAAATAATAATTTATATATTTTATTAATTTTTATATGTAATTTCTCTATATAAATAAATATTTGTATAATATCTCTATAATGTAAAAATAAAAATAATTACATTTTGACCAGTATCTACTGGTCTCAAAATGTATATTGGTAAAAGTTAGTAAGTTGAAAACATTTTTTTCCGGAAAGAAATTACCTATGTCTATATTAATTATCAGATATTAAGGAAGAATTAAATTTATTTACTTAAATAATATTTGTTCAATTTATGGTTGTCTTTAATTACTTCATCGATGATTTAAATGATAACTGATGATCAAACAATACTTCAATCTCACCTCATTTTTGCAGGGATATATCTATTTTTGTTGAGTATATGCTTTGAGATTACATATGGAATTAAAACTAATTTTTTTTCTCTTTACAGTTTTTACTTAAGTTGGGCTTTTAATCGAATTTATCAAATTATAATTCACTTAAAAATCATAAATATTTCCACCAAAATTATAAATGATCTGCAATAAATCCATATTTAAAGTTTACTGTATCTTGAAAAAATATCGTTGCTTATTTTAATTAATCATTTAGAGATATAGGATAACAATGTAATCCTAAAGAAGATGTCGAAGTAAAGATATTACAATCGATTATTTTAAAGTATATATAATTTTTCGACCAAAAAAATCTTCTAATGCAATATTCTAGAACTCATGAAGTGTGAAAATATAATAGTGTTATATTTGACTTTCTGTTTGTGAGACCTAATTTTCACAACAAAAAATTTCGCTTTTGTAAACAATCATTGTTATGCAATTAAAGATAGGCATTTTTATACATTTGATAAGAGAGTATTATATTTATATAGGAGTTTTACAATTTTTAAAATCTACTAATTATTTTTGCATTCCAATAAGATACTGTAATTTAATTTTGTAAGATTTAATTAGATAGCAAGATTTTAATTTCGAAAAGTAGAAAACAAAGAAATCTTCCAAGCATTCACTTCAATATCATGTAAAATTTTGCATACATAACGAAAATAATAGCATCTTCACCCGCAATACATCTAAAGTTGGATCGAATGAAAAATTCCGAAGAATTCAGGTTTTCCTTGGCGAACAACTAAAGATGTACCACCTCTGACATTTAAAGCATAACTGTCTGTGTAGGTATTTAAAAGTTTTGTATCTTCCGCGCTTTTAGGTAAACCTATGAAAAGTTCACCCAGAAGGTTAAATGTAGGGGATTTTCAAAATATGATCTACAAACAGAGAACATTTTAAGAATTATATAACAAATATTTAACTAAATTATTTTGCACTTTGTTGCTGAATCTTGCATGCTATGACAATTGTTATTAACAAAATGATAAGTTTTTTTTTTTTTTTTTTTAAATATTTAACAATTTTCAATTTAAATATTTAACAATGAAAATAATTTTATTACACTTCACAGGTGTGCCATTACATTAAGAGTAATTACTTAAAAATTAAAAAGTGCATAAAATATTACTTTTAATAAAACTTCTACGTTAATGAATTTCAATTTCTTGTAAGTTAGGGTTTGAAAATTTAATAAGCCTAAAATATCTGAATAAATCGAGACTGAATAAGTGACCATCTATATATATATATATATATATATATATATATATATATATATATATATATATATTAGGTTGGGGAAAAAGAAATCCATTATTTTTACGTGAACTTTTTGTAACTTCTTTCAGATTCACTTTGTAAAAAGATTTAAAACAGTTTTCATGTATATTTTTAGGTCTTGTGCGAAGCTACGACTGCTGACAAGCTGTCAAGTTTGATAATTTTTGATATTTGATAGACATCCTCGACGATGTTGTATCCATGCGAGGTGCATCCTTAGCATCCAAATACCCAAACGGAATCGACGAAACCAAAATTGTGCGTAACTGGTTGTTACAGTCATATATAGGACTTTACAACCCCTTTTACAATTTTAGCCACCTGGTTAGCATTTTCGCCATTATAAAAGAAAAACTAAAATGTATCGAATTTTCTGTTTGTTGTCTTCTATTTTTAAAACCTTGTACTCATAACTGAATTAATCAAACAAAATACCGCAAGAGAATATTTTAGTGTCAAATGTCACCTTTCCAATGAGCATAAATTTGAAATTGTTTGATAGATACCTCACGAGATAGCGATCACTACAGACATCTACTGCAAAAATAATGGATAACTTTTTCCCCAAATTAATATTAATAATTTGAATAACTAATATGTTAGCATAATAATCAATTTTAGTTTGAATATTTATAATGAATTCTTTGCAGTTGAAAATTCATTTAAAAGTATTCCATAAAAACATCTAAACTTTTTATGGCAAACTGTATCTTATAAAAAATGAGATGTTGTGGAAGCAAAAATGAGAAAAAATATTCATACTTTTCATTTGTTCTTTTACGCAATATGCGGTGGCGACATCTGGAGAGAAATTATTTAACTTATAGTACAGTTCATATTTTAACTATTGGTTTTGAATATATATCGACTTTAATAATTTTAAACAAAATTTGGAGTAAGAATTGAAATAATTACAATATCTATATTAAGGTAACTAATTTTTGGTGACCACTAGACTAGTTATGTTGGAAAAAATTTCCTTAGATTTTCTTTTTTATTACAGTTATAGAATGTCTCTTAAATTTCTAAACTATTCACAAATTTGATAATACTACATCCAAATGGCAATTTAATTTATTTTAAGCTATTTATATCTAAATTATTGTACTAAGCATCAATGTTTTCTCTCATTATAATACTATCATTTAATGAAAATAATATATTTTTTTTTCAAATAAACACATTTTTAATCAAAATCAAATTATAAATTAAATTTTGGAATCAATAAGTCTTATTAAATTGAATAATGTATAAGAGATTAATATTTCGAAAGTATATATATATTTTTAACTATTTCGTATATGGTATTACAATTTCAAAAATATAAAAATCTTTTATTCAGTGTTAACCTTATTCAGTCATTTTCACATATTTATATAATTGTTTGTTTTGTTGTGGAAGTCATGTACCATAGTAAAATCATCCATTTCGATTGATAATTGAGTTTTTATTAAGAATATTTCAATAAATGTCAGTTAAAACAAATCTATATAAAATATTTCAAGACAAAATAGAAATTAAAAAATGATCCACTTAAAAAATATTACTGCCATCTATTGGGTGAAAGAAAATTTAAAATTTCTGAAAAATAAATATTCTCTCAACATATTCATGAAAAGAATGTTATTATATAAATAAACAAGTATTTAATTATTTTTTGAATATAATTTATTCCAAAAATGATTGTTCTTTTGAATACACTTAACAAACTACTCTATAACATTACAAATAATGTGAATTGTATTTATTATAGAACATGATAAATATTTATTAATTTCCCTCTAATTTTATATTTTTTAAAAAAATTGATATAAGTATTAAATTTTTCTGTATCAGTCTCTAATCAAACAAAATTACTAAATTGACATTTCTATAAATTTTTAATACTATATTCTTGGAATTTGGGGAAGTCTTATGTTTCTTGGGTCTTGCTCGCTAAAAGATAAATCTAAACAAATGCTTGAATATGGTCCCTTTGTAGGGGGATCTATTTATCAATTTTTTTCTCCCCTCTCCCGCAGTATGATTTTCAGTATTTTTACAATAGTTTCCATAAACATGATGGAAATGTTTTTCTTACTGTCTTTACCAACCAAAATTTTTAAAGGGGTTGTTACTTTGTAATATTTTTATACAAATATTTTAGGTATAGATGTAATTTATATCAGAGACTTTAAAATTTGCAGAATTTAAAGGATATTTAAAAAACACTTATATCATACATAATAATGTCTTATATATTAAATAATATAGTTGAATTCTAATTGAAAGCTAGTAAAATAATTTTACATAAATTATTTCCCGCTGATATATGTATAACTTTTATTTCCATTCTTTTTAATTTTTGTTAACGTCGAAATTCAATTGATTCATTCTACGAAAAAATGAAACAAAATATAGCTTTCTTTAATTTATATTTTTTTTTTTGAAATTCACTCCATAAAAGATTTGAATTAGGAAGACTGCATCCCCCCTAAAATATTTTTTACGCTAATAATATTTACTGGGGGATACAATCATTTCTAACTCACTGAAATTCTATCTATTGCAAGTCACTTTCTATCTCATTGTTTATTATTTGAAACATTGAATGATATAAAATTCTTTTTTATAGAATGAGCATAGCAAGTTTTATAAGGTGTGAAAAATCCCAAGATAGCTCTAGCCAATATTAATTACCAAATTAGAAAAATATTAGCTTTAAAATTTAAATTTTATGTCATTTAATTAAACTTCACTGCTCTATTTATTAACTATTATAAAATTAAACTAATAGAAAAAATTAATAATTTTCTACAATTTTTTTATGTTGTCTTATTTCAAACGTTATTTAGTTTTCTAATCAATTACATTTATAAAGAATTATTTATTAGTGTTTCGTGAGTTTACCTTTGCTTGTTGTACAGTTTAAATTCATCAAAGAGTCGGATTACAAATGCTGAATAGTATATTGAGAAATTTGTAGCACCATTCTTTATAGTGCATTACATTGTCTCTATAAAGAATGGTGCTACAAATTTCTCAATATACTATTCAGCATTTGTATATTTGTATTTATTTGTATATATATATATTTGTGTGTGTGTGTAAAATGTTCATTTTAACCATTGTTATAATTGTGAGGAGAATATCAGTAGAGCTGCAAAGCAAGTAGTTTATCAATAAAAATTATTGAGTACAAAAAAGTCCTTGATTTAATAAAATTTTTGTTTATCAATTAATATATATATTAAATAATTTTATTTATATTCATAGTAATTAGCAAAATAATAGTAATACAATGGTATTTGACATAAGTGAATGAAACACTCCAACCCAAAATAAATTTAGTCTTTTGAGTTAGTCATAATAGTTTGATTGAAGAAGTTACAAGCCATTGGGTTTCCAAGATCACGTGACTTGGCAAATTCTTTTACATCGAAATTGAATCTTTCTGGGAATGTTATTGGTTTTGCAGGTATTTTATCCTTTTGACAGAAGATAAAAAATGTGTACCTATGACCTCCTGAAAAGAAATATTTTTGAAAATATTATAATTATATTCTGAAAATAAACGAATAAATTTTAACACTCAATTTTTAGCAATTTTCATTTCAGTAGGTACATGTAAAATCCAGGCTTTATTAATATGCTATCACGGTAACAAAGATTTTTCATATTACACAGTTAGCTTTTTATAATATATAAATACTGATAAAATAAAATTTCTATGATTTAAAATCAATAAATTTGAAGTTGTTAGAAAGACTAAAAAAATTTAGATTGAACAAGGAAATGGAATTAATTAAACTAAAATAACTACTTAATCAAATAATGCCTGCCTAACTAATGTTAAAAATTAATGTCATAAATTTGATATGTATGTATACTTCAACCATGATTTCAGCCAGCCTAATATTTACATGAATTTTCTGTAGTATCACGACAAATTGGCGAAAATTTTGGCGACATTTAGTCTGATTAGTTATAAATGTTACCATGTCTAGATATTTAAAGAACGTTCTTAGGCACTTTAAAAAAAGACCATTAAGAAAAGAAAACCATTAAGAAAAGAAAATCATTAAAAAAGAAAACCATTAAAAAAAGTAAACCATTAAGATCAGCAAAAGCGTGATTAGCAGGTAAACAGGTGGCATGTTGAATTCTCAATAATTTGCTTTAAAGTCTTAAAGTTAAAGTAGCTAAGAGATTTACGTTAAGAATAATGTAGCAATTAAAGAATAAATTTTAATTTTATCTTAATAGACATTTTGCTCATATTATTGCTAGAATACATTTTTAAAAAAATATGTATCTAAATTTATCTTGTTAAACTGATAGGAGTGAAGTGGTTGGCTGCATTTAGCGGATTTTCAATCAAAAGAAGTAGACAGCCAGAAATGTATTGCAAGCAAACTGATGTCAGAATGCTTGCTTTGATATTCGTATGGTATGAAAAACAAAAATTGATAGATTCCGAGATTTAAATCTACCTGATGGAAAGAGAGGTGGTACGTAGGAAGCTCCTGAATCTCCATCACTTCCATCCGATCCATTCTTCAAATTGCTTGCTGGGATATTGTACGCTGCCCAATGGCCAAATGGAGGTAACATAACACTTTCAGGATCTACAAAATGCCAGTGAATTTTAGTCAGGGGTTTATTTAGCAATATTGACACAAATGAACAAATAATTTTTTAAAGAGTATAAAATATAAATCACATAATAAAGCATTTTATTTTAAGATTAGACTTTTTAAAATTTCTAATTTTGAAGAAATATTCAAATTATATCATGAATCACTATCTCCTTAGGGGAACGGTAGTCATAGGTATGTAAATAGAGTTGATTTTATAAAAAGGAAAATGTTTTCTTAAGAAACTCATTTCAATTTATTCCAACTTTGATCTCAGCTTTCCTGATTGTCTTTTATGATAAATAACTCCTTTCCCAGATAATTCTGGTTAAATTTCTAACATCAAATCGTTTTATTTAAGTTAATACATTTATCTTCTTTAGTTGAAACGGCAACTATCGACAACATCAGCAAATCTTGGCCTTTTTTAATCACTAAAAATTGTCCTATATTTGACTTAGTATTTTCTCTTAGTGATGATGTTTATGCTTTCTGACAAATAATGTAAGTTCATGAGTTTGAATAATTATTAAAATTAAAAATATAGTAAAATGGCAACTTGGCAGGTTTTAAAGAAATTTTGAACCCTTTAAATTGTAATATATTAGGTTGGGGAAAAGGTAATGCATTATTTTTTCGGTAGACGTCTGTAGTGATATCGATATCTCGTGAGGTATCTATCAAATAATTTCAGATTTATGCTCATTGGAAAGGTGACATTTGACACTAAAATATCCTCTTGCGGTTTTTTGTTTGATTAATTCAGTTACGAGTACAAGGTTTTAAAAATGGAAGACAACAAACAGAAAATTCGATACATTTTCGTTTTTCTCTTGTACCGGCGAAAAATATAGCCAGGTGGCTAAAATTGTGAAAGGTGTTTATCGTCCTATGTAAGACTGTAACAACCAGTTACGTACAATTTTTGTTTTGTCGATTCCGTTCGGGTATTTTTGATGTTAGAGATGCACCTCGCATGTGGATACAGCATCGTCGACAATGTCTATAAAAGATCAAAAATGAGCAAAGTTAACCTCATGTCAGCAGTTGTAACGCGCAAGTCCTAAAAATCTACATGAAAGCTGTTTTAAACCTTTTTACAAAGCGAATCCAAAAGAAGTTACATAAAGTTCACGTAAAAATAATGGATTTCTTTTTCCCCAAACTAATATATGACTTAGACTTTCAAGTGTGTTCAATATGATTTTTTAATTAATTAACCAAAAAATTATTCTAAATATTTATTTCAATTATCATTTAAACTATATTTATGTTTATAATCTTTAGTAGAACACTATTTTTTTAACAACTTGAAATTATTTTTCCTTTGACTTTTTACATAAAGATTGTTATAGTGTTTGAGTAATTTCTTGAGAAATTTTCTGACAGATCGCAAGCATATTTCTAATTTTAATATACCACACATTTAATTGAACTTCTGTGTCATCAAAATACATCGCGCATGTATTATTTTTCTTGAATACCTTTTATTTGTTTGTCTCATGTTTAACATACAACACTTTAAGTAAAATTAAAGGAAAATAAAAGAATATTGTGTTTGTTTTCTAAATAAAAAATTCTCAATGAAAGACACACAACGAACTTTGATGATCAATATTTGAAAATAATTTGATGCATTTTTTGTCGTTCCGTTGGAAGCTTAGGAATTTCTTTTTATAGGAATAATTTTAAAACAACATGTTAAATTGTGTTTTATTTGTTTATAGAATTATTGTAAAATTGTGTTTATAGATTAATTACTGACGAATGAAAATGTTTTTTACGTCATTGGCGCCTGAATATAATGCACTGAAATGAAATCTATGTAATTTAGTGATTACTTCATTAGAATGATTAAAATGGAAAATAAGTAATAATTTGGTATCTTACTACGGATATAATTCTAGGCTACAGGTAAAAATTTTATTCATGTAACTTTTAATAAGTTTTAGAATTGTATAGAAGCTTAAGCGTGTATAATCATAATTTATATTAAGTTTTCTCCTTTCTAATGTTATATATGATCAGTAAATTATTTTTATTGAGAATAATTTTAAGCCACAATTGTTTTTTATTACCTAAAATGATAAAAATTCTAAATTTTACTGCACTATTATAGTTTCATTAAATACTTTTCGTTAAGCAATCGTTTGAAGATATTTGGACAATAAATATTTTTGCATTCTAATAACTTATAGAAATCTATTTAAAAACATTCATTTTTAAATAGATGTTATTCAATAGAAAAATTAATGAATATCACTTATCTGATAAATTTCAAGACCGTTATTTTTTAATTGTGTAGCAAAGTTTCAATCAATTCATTGTTTTTTGTATCATATTTTCCTAAACTTCTATTTATTTATAGTACTTCGATAAAATTTTAAACAATTTTTTAAATGATTATATATTTATATGCTAGAATTATTGTAAAAATATTGCTATTTTCTCTTCATTTCTTACATAGAGTTAACGCAGTTTATAAAGATATAATTACCCCTATAAGATTACTGACCAAATTCTTGTAGCTACGTCCTCCAAAGCTTAGCTTTAAAAAAAAATTCTCAATAAGATGTTGATTTATATATTTCAAAATTAAAATGTTTGTCACTTCACTGCTAATCTTATAACCTCCACTTTCAGTAGGTTACTTTACATTGCTTACATAAAAATCTTGTTTAAAAGGAAAAGTAATTACGACATGCATTTTAAAGACAATATTTGCCACAGTTTCCTTAAATTTTTTCTCCAAGTTTACATATTTACCAAATATGCATCATGTAAATATTTTATTGAAATTTATATTGATAAGGCGACTTCCTGTCAACCGCACTGATTTTAATTCATATCCTTTCAACAGGATGTTCACCTATGTGAGGTTGCATCATACAACTTCCCCTTCAATAACATAGGTACGAGGAGTTAAAGATTATGTATATTAATTTTGACACGTCCAGTCATATAGCTGCTCATTGCATATTGGAACAGAAGATAAAGTCTTTGATTGCACCGAAAGCGGTATTTCCTGTTAGGATTTAGAGTCTGTAGGAAGTGTGGGATTTTGATCATTAGATAAGAAGAAAAGAGGTTTGATACGATCAGTACTGATTGTAAAACATTTTCTCTTTGATTTTGACTGTAAAATCATCAAATGTTTTATTAAATATTTTTTGTTATTTCTTCTTCTATATTTTTTGTTAATTTAGGATAAACTAGAAGATTTTGGCAATTATTTATAGAATATTTCATTTCTCCCAGAGATGTTTCGCCATAATTTTTAATAAGACTTCAAACCAATTTCTCTTACCTCACTTATTCTTTCATTGAAAAAGTTTTCTATTAAATGGCAAATAAAAGGAAATTTTATTCAACAATCAATAAATTTTCCTGGTCAAAGGAAAATCTTTTATTAAACAATAAAATAAATTTCTTGAAACATAAAATTGTAAGACAGAATGGTAACGATTTGTTCTTGCATAACTGAAAAAATTTCAAATCAGTCTTTATTGTGCTCTTTAATTTTGCTTATCATGATAATGACACTACGACCGGAAACTACGGTAAGGAATGTTTCTCTCGTTTCATGACATAAACTTTTAAAAATTCCCTGTGGTTAAATAAATTTAATAGCATTATTCTAATAATGCATATAAATACGGTTTTATCTTATATAAAAATGGAAACTGATGCCAAAGGTTTTCTTTTTTTATTTGTCGCTGTTTCTTAAATACATATTTGAAGTATTCCAAAGGCAAAGATAATTGACACCAAATTAGTTTTATTTGGCGTCATGAACTTCCAAGTAGTCAAACAAAATCTTGATATGTAATATGATTGAATACATTGCAAATATTAAACTAGAAATTTAGATAATAGACTTCCAAATAACCCATTCCCTTAAACGTGAAAAAATTTAGAAACAATTTCAAATGGTTGAAAAAGAGACATAACATGACTACAATAAAAAATAGCCAAAATAGAACTCTATGCTTTTAAAAGTAAAGTTTTAGACGCTGATTATAACTAAAATGAAATTGAGCTAAATAAAAAATGGTCAAGGTTTTGGAAGAATCTCTAATATATTCCTTGAAAATAGCTGATTCAATCTGATAACGCTTTCCCGACTATTTGTAATTCTTTGTCAGAGCTTGTTAGAAGTTAACTAGTTTTTCGTGCCTATAAACATTAAGAACATGTGGTGTTTTGTGACTTTCTTAAAACAAATTTCCTATACGCATTACTGTTACTTCTACATTTTCGATATTGTAGTTTAAAAAAAAATAATCTTCAGAAGTACTCAAATTCATCGAATGTAAAAGTTAGTATTCTAGACTTTTAAGTAGAATTTCGTAACTCTGGAAATAAACTATTGGTAACAAATTAACTTCAATTGTTTTATTTATAAATAAACCCAGGAATCTTTAAAGGTGAAATGTATATAATATATAAGATAAATATATATACTTACCGAATAAGAGTATTGTGGCATAATCGCATTTCCCCCCTACATCATAAGCAATTTTTGGCTTGGTAACAACATTCATTATAGAAATGTAATTGTCACAGTTTACTGTAAACTTGTCACCATACGTTATCTGAAATTCAAAACTAATATATATCTCGTTGAAATAATCAGAGAAAACAGAAAATATATCTTTGTGAGTTTAGCAAAATAAATATCTGAGTTATTTTAAATACTTGAATTTCCTCTTAAAAACATTTTGTTTACAAAATTTCCTTAAAAAGTGAATCTTAAAAGCTGAAAACCTATAACTTCATTCCGTACAATTTTTATTTGCTTCTATTTTGACCCTTTTTTGCATTTAGCTCTTCCCAGATTTATAAGTCTATTCATAAAGGAGTAGAATATGTATGCAATTTTTTCTTCTTAAGACATTCTTTCCTTTATGTCATAAAATAGTATAGAAGCATTCTATGCTTATGCACCTTAAACAGGTATTATTCGGTGTAAAATATTTATCTATAAAGATTATTGTGCCATAGTGGTACAAGAGCGTGCCTTTAGTGTAACGACTCAGGTTTAATCCGAAGTTCTGTTAGAGATGAGATGGATTATACGCTTTTTAATATATTATTGTTCTCGGGTGCTTTCCGGGTTTTTTCCTTTGCGACTCTTCAATACAACCCACTATATATGAAAAGTTCTTCCGGAGTCAATTTGTGGAATATTCTAAAATAACAAATAACAAAAATATTCTACAACCATAGGCCATTTGGTGACTATTATTCAGTGTCAAATATTTATATAATATACTAACAGGCAAAATGGGGCCAACATCTTAGGTGGGAATTTTTCATAAAAAAATGCCTACGAAATTTTGGACAAAAATATTGGCATCGAAAACAAAGGTATTTATTATTTTTAACGATATTTGCTATTTACATAGCTTTGTTCAAAACACTATTTTTTCATCACGAAAAATAATTTCAAGT
Organism: Latrodectus geometricus; assembly: GCA_026290005.1. Taxonomy (NCBI): domain Eukaryota; kingdom Metazoa; phylum Arthropoda; class Arachnida; order Araneae; family Theridiidae; genus Latrodectus; species Latrodectus geometricus. The sequence goes on from JAPDSC010047818.1 coordinate 20,943, forward strand.
ATTGATCAGATAAGATGTAAGTTTTTAAGAATTTATTCTAGAAACTATAGCAAAAATAATGTAAACTTCAATAAGTAATGCGACTTATTCACAAACAATCAAAGATTTGTACCATTTTGAAATCAATTAATTATAAAATTTTAAATAATTATAAGTACTATTATTTCAAGTATAATTATTTAACTAATTTTAAATGGAGTTGGAACCGTGTGTTTATATTTGCTCGTTTTTATTTTATACGGTGGTTTCAGAATTTGATATGATTTTTTCACTTATAAATCCTAATAGTTTTTAATTATTTATGTTTACATAATTAATCAGAATTAATTAATCTATTAAAACACATGTTGTCTTTTTTTTGAAAATAACTTATGCTTATTATATAAGCATTTTTATTTATTTATTTTTTTGCTATCAGAATAACGCCAACTAACATATTCTTAATCAATATAAACTTTAATTATAAAGCGCGATAATTTTTTTAAATTGGGTCCAATTTGAAACCAAAACTTTTCATCTCGTTTCTACAAAACTGCAAATGATAATAATCTGTTTGGCTTTCACTGGGAAGTAACAAAAGACTTTATTTTCCCACATGGTTTAGTATTATATAAATGTATTGTTTCATAAATTTATTATGAAAATTACGTATTTATCAAACAGCTACATTGCTAAAACCATAGATCATTCATTAAAAATATAACTTCATATGTTTCATTAGTCAAAATACCTATCTTTCTTGTAATTACAAAAATAATTTATCTTGTTTTAACGCCACATTTTTAATTATAATTTAAGGCACATCACAACTTAGAAATTTTATAAATTAGCAAATTTCTTAAGCCTTTTATATTTTAAAGCAATGTACATTTTTTTAGGGGTTTTCATATCTATTTTTAACTTCCATATATTAAAATTTGATATTAAGAACTTAAATGAAACCGTTACGTAACAAAAAAAAATATAAATTTACCAACTTCGTGATGGATGTTGTTCATTTGTCTGAAATTTCAAACAACTTGCATACAAAATGCCAGTTTTCATAGAGCACAATTCTTAGCGTAAACTAATATAAATATTTACCTGTACATTGGAACTCCCACAACTATCAGCATATTTTGGAAATAAGTTTGAATAATGTGGGTTTGAATTGCAATCTTTAGAATTATAAACAGCACACTGAGTTGCTATTATGAAAATAGCGAAAATTGCATACATCATGATTTTACTCTTATATTTTCTTGTCACTAAATATGACAGTAATGAATTAACTCACCCATTTATCCCATCAAGAAAAATTAAATCTAAGAGAGGTATTATAATACCAAAGACATGAACTATCTAATTCCCAGAAAAACAGCTTTTAATCACATTTTCTCACCTGCTTCCAAAAGGTTATATCTTTTGGAACTGCAGTTAAGTCTGTTATTAAACAGAAAATAAATGTGAGCCCTTGGCTGTCAAACAAATTTTTATCTGATGTTTTATTGAATCTAAAAGTAAGAGTCAAATGTGGGAAAGGTTTAAATATATTTAATGATACTTATAAAATGTGTGAATTTATGTTAAAATAAGAGAACAAACAAAGGTTGAAAATAAATTTGTGTAATATGCTATTCATATTCTATCGTTCATAGTAATTTTAATTATTTAACTAAAAAAAAGGGTTATGTAAATCTCAAATACTTAAAAATTATAAAAATCGAAAACATTTTTATTTCATTTTTATTGACCTTAAACAGAATATTGTGCAAATACAATCCTCTACTGAGTATGTTTACCAAGTGAATGTTACGAGATAATATATTAGAAAGGCATATTTATTTTATTAAAGAATTAACATACACTCTTTTCAATAAAAAAATTAATATTTAAACTTCTCTCTGAATATAATTTTCTACATTGTGCACTCATTAGAAATATTTTAAGTGATTGGTAACAACTAATTCGATATTTGATCAAATCATAAACCGCCGTAATAATAATAATAATAATAATAATAATAATAATAATAATAATAATA
>JAPDSC010047818.1:38408-56250 GCA_026290005.1 Latrodectus geometricus
GAAAATTTATTTAATGTTTGACAAGCATAAATAAATTTTCCTGCAGTATTTTATAATGTATACCTTTAGTATGATTCTCTTAAGAGGCATTTTGACTCTATTAGTCATGTAATGTAGAATGTGAATTTTCTATTGAAACATTTATACTGTGTGTAATTACCATAATTGCTCTCAGATAAAAATAATAAGACAAACATTTCTTGAATTCACAAATTGGTATACAATTACATGATATCATAACAATTTGATATGATAACTTATGTAACATTTATATTTCTGCAAATGTCTTTTTTTGATTGACAATTTTTCTGATGGTAAAGAGCTAAAAAGGAAACCACACTTGTCAATTAATTACACACAAATAAGCTATTTAAACTATATTACAAAATATTAAATTGTCCCTAAATTTATTTACGCTTTATCTTAAAAAACATTTTATAGCTGAAAAAAACTTTTTAAAAGGCTGAAATGGCACCTTTTTGATGTGATGGGAACATATTAATTTGCATTATCGAAAAATATGTTTCGATATAAGCTGCATACTAATGCACTAAATTTGGTGCAAATAATGAGACATGAAAATAGTTTCAATCTCTGCAACAACGTTGCAGAGTTCCAAGACAAATACTTCAGCTTCAAATATAATTTGTAATCAAACGAAAAATAAATTTTACTTCTATTTTTAACTTTATAGAAGATATTTCAGTATGATTTTCCTTTCTTTGTTTGCTTGTGCAAGAAATTCGGTTACGCTGTTTAAATATCTAAGGTTATGCTCAGTGCTAAAATGTGAGCTGGACAATACTTTCATATCGAATGCTTTTCAGCGATATCTTTAAATTACTTTTTTTTTAAACTATGCTAGCCATCGTCTTTTCAGACATGAGGCGTCTTGCGATCCATTACAATATTGTAGAAGCTCCAGAAGGTGAGAGGGCTTGAAAGTCATCACTGGAACGAACGCCAAAAAAAGAAGGGCAATTAAGAGATGCTTCCCAGTCATAGAAGAGGTGTTACAGAATACACAAAGAGGTGAATGGGCCAGATTAATTTTATACAAATATGCCTGCAAATATTCATGTCCAGTAAAGTTCTAAAACATGCAACATCCTCTGCCCTTGACCCCTGGCCCCACAGAAACCAAGCACAGGATTTTCCACCAGCCAAATTCGTAAGAGCAAAAATTGTCCCATGTCTGATTTTGCTAGCAAGAAGTCTCCCGGCATTTCAAAGAAGAACTGAATTGTAAGGTTGATGTAAAGCTGAAGCTTTCCTAGTCAAAAGATCAGTCCGTTCGTTCCATTATATACCACAATGTCCTGGGATCCACTGAAGCACGACTTCTCTTCCAGAACAAACAAGAGAGTCTACACATTGTTTACACTCAAACTCAAGCTCAGCTGGGTATATTATAATCTGATAAGGTCTGAATCACAGCCTGAAAATCGACGAGAATAACAAAATATGTCCCACCCGGTTCAGCAAAAGCTCTCATAGTCATAAATATTGTAAACATTTTTCCATCAAAATTATTCGCTCAAGTGTCGAGAGGCTTTCGAAAACTGAAACTTTTGGAGTAAACAGCGACTCCAGCTCTACCAGCTGAAGAAGTGGCTGATTCATCAGTAAAAACTTGTAACTATTCTTGACTAGGATATTTCTCTTGTGTTGTGGCCAAAACAATGGAATATACCTCAGTCTGATTTCTGGACAGTATATTCCAAGTCAAATCTAGTAGTAGCATATCTCAGAAGGCCTGTAAATATGAGTGGTCTTCATATGCGAAGTCTGGAGCTGGGGATCTCAAAGGCCCCTCTAAGTCTCCGATGCTCAAAAAGAAAAGAATGTTGAGATTTAAGTCCAGTTTGAGGAAGAATGTTGTTAGGCCAGAAATAATCCTTTCTCAACAACCTTTCTCCAAGAGAAAAGACAACATTAGTTCTCCTGTCAGGTAATTCAAAATTTCTATCGGTAGCTGTATAGCTGGAATAGGGGTTGAAACTGCAGCATCAGTGATTACAAGATACTAGTTTGGTGTTCAAGTCATTTTATTTCTCTAATATAAAATAGGATTTATCATATTTCAAAGTTTCATTCTCTCTCACTCAAAATGACATTTTTTTAAACATATGAACGTGACAAAAATATCAGTATTTTAATTCCTCAATAAAATTGATATTTTTTAAATAAAGTATTTTATAGATTTATTCAAGGTTATTTATTTTGTCATATGTGGCAGTGAAAATAAATTAACAGCAGTTTATTTTGGAAGTGAATCTAATAGCTGATATTTAAATAATTTAAAAATTTATTTTTGGGGATGAAATGGACAGAAAAATTAAGGAAATGAGTCCATAATAAATGCTAACAGCAAGTAATTATTTTCTATTTTATTAAATGGTAATCTTTACATCATTATAATACAATGGTGTTTCCTTGTTTGGATATTCACACGGTGATTGATTTAAATTGGATTTCCATAAAGCTTTCTGATTATATAAACTTACTTCATTACCTATATATTTTTATGAGAAGGTTTCTATATAGAATTAATGATCTTCCTCTGTAAATTAATTATAATTCTGTTTCTAAATAAAATAAATATATACAAATCCAAAGAAAATTAAAGGCAAGAAATTTAATTTACAAGTCAATCTTGTTTCCGAAGGAAAATAAGATTTTTAAACACTTTGTTTTATACGTGGATTAAAATTACTCTTAGATTTAAGTATGAGATTCTTCTTTATTTTTAAGATTAAAACTACGCAAATCAAACTTAAGCATTAAAAATGCACAAAGGAAACAATAAATTATTTAAGGATTTTTATAAATAAGTCTTGTTAAGCATTGACTGAAAATGAATCCAGTGTTTTTCCTTTTTAAAAGCGTAGTTCAGTCACTAAAAAATTTTCATCTCCAGTATTTTATTTATAGTTTTGAATTATTTTGCATATATTTTATACAAGCTAAAAAAATGTGATTAACATGAAATAGAGATACCTAAAAATAAACCAAATCTCATTTTTTAAATATTTCTCCTATAAAGCAAAATGTAGAACTGGTCTAATAATGCAATATTTCTCTAGTATAAATTTAAGGATTATTTACAACGAAGTAATTATTCTAATAAAAATTAGTTTGTATGCAGTATCTACTTGAATTTTAAATGCAAAGGCATGCTCTTGATAAAAAAAAATCAGTTTTCATTACATGTATATTTTCAAAGTGATTATTGTGATTGTAGAAATTTATTTATGTACTATATCCCTGATCAGAAAGGCTCCACATTTATTTATCATTATTTACATTAAAATATATCTAATGCTACACAACTTAATATTTAAGAAAAGACTGATATAAATCTTTGCTTATTTTTTAACCTATAAAATATAATATTACAACGAGCTGATGAAGAAATATGTTAGGCATTTTTAGATATCACTGGAATTAAAATAATTATCAGAATCTGTGAAGTAATTTTAAAATTCTAACCCAAACAATGTGAGTGTTAAATATTAAACTATATAAACCTAATATATTGAATTTACATAAGCTTATTCTTGAAGTGAGAAGCTTTAAATTAATTAAAATATTTTCTTCGTATAATGCGATTTAAACAGATAAAATCGTAGACTGAATGTTTTTTTTTTATTTCTTATGGCGGGCACCCTTGAGCAAGTAAGTACATTAGCCCATTTGCCGCAACAAGGCTGGAAACTTACTCATTTTATCGTTACCCGGTGGGCACCTGTGAACCAAGTCATGGAGGTACGAGTAGCATCGCCCAAGCCACACCACCATAAACCCGCTTATAGGGCGGGCCACATTCATCCATCATCTGAGGAAAGGACAAGAAACACAGAGAGAGAGAAAGAGAAAGTTCATCCATGCCCTAGCCGGGATTCGAACTCAGTTCCTCCCCATCCGTAGTCAGTTACGCTAACCACTAGGCAGGTTGGGTGGCTCGTAGACTGAATGTATGTGTAAAAATAAAGAAAGTTTTCAAGAAAGATAAAGAATATAAAGTTCCAATAGAATGAATTACATTAATTATAAGTAAGTATAAGGAATAAACATAGGACGCCTTTAAACACAACAAAAGAATTTAAAATTATGTTATTAAAATAATAATTTAATTGAATTGAAGAAAATTAACAAATGTTTACATATATTTACTCTTTAGTCAGAAAAATAAGAATTTATAAAGCAAAATAATTATTCTCAAATGAATGTCAGAGTTGCAACAATTACAAGACAAAGAATTTCAGCTATTGCTATGAGCTAAACAAGTCATGGCTTAATATATTTATTTTAAGCCATAATAAATATATTAAGCCATGACTTGTTAATATCTTTATCATGGAGATATATTACCATAGAGACACAAAATGCCCTACACTCATTATAAAAAGACATTTGGAGATAAGAGGCTTTATCTTCATTATAATTTATTGATCATCAAAACGAAAACATACTTTCAAAATACAAAAATGATTTCTAAATGTAAAAATTGCCCGGTATATATTTATTTTGTGGCAAAAGGAGAAAATAATTATCGTCAAGCACATCACCTGTAACACCATATGGCTTTCGGATTAATAATGCATGGATGTTTTGCAATAAGTCTAACAAACATTTAGGATGGTCTATGAAAAGGCTATTTCGTAAAATACCCATTTCATAGACCATCTAAATATTGCAGAAATTTTGATGCAAAAACGTATCTTCTCATAGACATCTATTTTTTTGTGCTTTAGTCATTAACATTTTTCATTTTTTTTTTCTATTTTTAAATTTCGCTGGTGTAAATCTCGCCAAACCAATATTTTTGGGGCCAATGCGATGAATACAGATAAAAAAATTACAGTCCAATATTAGATAAAATAAATAACATATATTTTGCAGGTATAAGCATATTGACATTATTAAAATTTTTCCAAAGAAATAAAGAATTTAAATATGTGATGACAAAAATTTGTAGTTATACTTTGAATGGTAGTACAACTTGATAATTTTACTTTTTGTATCAATGAAAATAAAATAGTAGTCATTCTTAATTTTTTTTAAAAATTTTCATATTTGAAGACCAAGGCATTTGAAAAAAATCAACTTTGTTTCTCAAATATGCCGCCCAACCTGTCTAGTGGTTAGTGTAACTGACCTCGGATGGGGAGGACCTGGGTTCGAATCCCGGCTCGGGCATGGATTTGCTTTCTCTCTTTGTCCTTTCCTCAAATGATGGATGAATGTGGCCCGCCCTATAAACGGGTTTGTGTTGGTGTGACGAGGGCGATGCTACTCGTACCTCCGTGACTTGGTTCACAGATGCCCACCAGTTAATGATAAAATGAGTAGCAGTTTCCGGCCTTGTTGGGGAAAATGGGCTAATGTTACTTACTTGCTCAAGGGGATGTATTTTCAATTTCAGCCGCATTTAGTCACAACATAATGAGATAGAAAGCAAAAGCTTGTTTAAATACTCAAAAATGTAATAAAATCAAAGTACTTGATCATAATCCGTTAAAGCTCTTTTAAACTGTCTAATGAACATAGCTCGCGTAATATTTAGATTGATATTTTTTTTTATCTAATTGAAGCTTTCAAATTTCATCCTAATTTAGGGTATTGCTTGCTATTATCAGTAATCTGACAAATGTATAAAAATAGTTATCAGTGTAATAATAATATTACTTGTAATGAAATTTACAGATGAAATAAACAAGATCATGGAAACATGTACCAGTCATACAATAAATTGACTTTTAACCTATAGCTTAGAATCGGAAAAATACATTATAAATCAAGCGAAAAATAATTTGTTTAGAGAAATAAAATGCGACACCAGTTGATTTATTAAGTAAATTTAAAGTCATGCAACGTCTACAATGATCAATGCATTAATTTGAAATCAATTGTTGGCAATAAATTTCTTAAGTTTGTTTTTATGAACTCATAAATCACGACTATGTGTGTAAAATATTTTATATTTTTGAATATTACCAAAAACAAAACATAAGATTTAAAATTATATTTTCGAAATACATTATGATCATTTTTCTGAGCTAGTATTTATATATGATCTAAATTCAGATTTGTCATAAATTTAGCTCACTTTCAATATCATTAGTGAATTTCATTTAATTTAACATCCAATTTCATCACTGAAAACATTTTTTAGAAAAACAATAAAAAATAACCATTAATTTTTGAAAAATAAATGCCATTTACTTTAGAACATATATAACCTTACAATAAGATTCATAGAATAGCACTTCTATAAATTCTTGTATTTATTTTGCACAATGTAAGTCCTATATTCATAATTCTTATTATTTATAATAACTTAATAAAAATTTAAAATCAATTAAGCCTTTATAGATAAACATTAAATTTGAAATAATTATACGATAATTATTGCTCATTAAATAAATATTTTTCTGTTTTTATCATAGCATTTCTAAGTTTTCTGACGATTTTTCCAGCAATATAAATCTAATAAAAATGTGCAAAAATTAAAGAAAGAATTTATATAATCAATGAATTTAAATTTTGGTCATATTCTTTGCAAGGGTAAATTCTGTTTTTAGAAATGTAAGCCACTTGTTATAATAGTTGACATTTGTTAGATTACATCAAGTACATTACATTTGAAAAACTTATATTTATAAAATTGGTTTCGATACAAAAAACATTTTTATTTTGTTTAAGTCATTATTATCCAAATTATTAATAAGATCTAGTTAAAATTTCAACAGTGTCATAATTTATTGTAAATTGAACTTGAAATATCCATTAATAACAAACATCATTCAATTCAAACAGTTATAAAAATCCATTAAAGAATAGGAATTAAATATTCTTTTCATTTTCTTCAATAACATACGCATATAAATAATATTCCTTTAAGGAAACAATCCATCAAAAAAGCAAATATATTCAAAATACATTTAAAAACATTACTGGATCATTTGTTTTCAATATTTTTGTTATTAACTCAACTTCTAGAACTTTACAGAAGGCTCGGAAAGTTCTTCGCCAACCACTGAATTATTATTTTTTAACATACTTGGCTTCATTATGCTGTGCATGGAGATTTATAGATGCCCAAGGGTTAATGTCGTTTCTGTTATAAGGATACGAACTGAAGTATTTTTAAAATGCGTAGCATTAGTTTTTCCTCAACAGCGTTCTCAAGGTCTGTCTCATATACTTTTTTTTAATATGGTTCTCATCGCAATTATCTTAATGACTAATGTTTGTTCTTGAGATTTTCAAAAAAATTAATTAAATGCAAACTATTATCTAATAAATTACATAGATGAAGTACTAAGAATACAAATTTCATATAAAATAATGAACAAAATTTCGTTACTTTTAATTTAATATTATATAGCTTGGTCTATACATTCGGTATTATTAAATATAAAACATATAAAATTAAATAATAAATTGAAGTTTAATAAGTCTCTGATTCGATAATTCTTATCAATTTTTTTTATTTCATAAAAACGTTTTTCAATAATTTTTTTTATAAGTAATATCAATGCATATAGCAAAGTAATTTAATAAATGTTTTAATTATTAAATATTGTATTTATTTTTTAAAGTAAATAATACAAAAATATATTAAAATATAATAATAGAAATATACATAAATAATTATCACCTCTTTGAAAGCTTAAAATAGTTTTGTTTACGTTAGCACGTAAAATTTAAAGACATAATAAACTTATTTTTTAAATAAAAAAAATTTCAAACTATAAATTTTTGAAAACATATTTAACATAAAACAGTCTTATATTTTTTACAATAGAAAAGAGAACAAATCTAATAGTTTAAATTTGAGTTTAAACAAATATTATTAAGAATTTTATCTTGAGTATAGTTCAAAAATACATATTACCTAGAACTTCAAATACGAATTAAATTAATTCAAGCACATACTTATGATTTGACTTTAACACCTTAAAATTTAATATTAATTTATTCCTGGGTTTTTTCCAGTTGAAAAAATATGTATTTAGTGATAGTTAAAAAACATTTTAAACAGAAAATTAATCTAATAAATAATAATCAAACCAAAAAAATTCAACTGTAAAATTTTTGTTTTAAAAAATTATAATAGCTAATTAAAGAAACAATTTCCAAAAATGGACTATAAAATATATTGGTAAAATGGTAATGTTAATAATTGTTTTAGTTAAAGAAGAAAATACAATTACAATTTCAAGTTTATGAAAAATGGAAATTCGGAATAATTTTAAACGAACAAGTTTTTAAATAATTTATAAGAATTATTTACCTACTTGTTTCTCTAAGTTTAAACTAAGACTAAATTTAACTAGAATTTTTTCTTACTCTATATACGGTATATATGGCTAATAGTATACAGATACTATTTTACTTCTAGTAAATGTTCTTTATAAGAATTTGTACTTTTACTTATAGAACCACCTTCATAATATATGAGTGAAAAATTTTAGAGCATTCCTCTATTAAAAAGGCAGAGAATCTAGAGTAATCAGCGTGTATTTGTTATCATGAGGAGCTAATTGCAAAACCGAAGGTGATTTGATTGTAGATGTAAATAACTTCGAAAAATCGACGGATGAGATTTCTCGGCAATTATATGTACTAGTCTTCAATTTGTAGAGCCATTGTCAATAAAAATGAATAAAAGTACTGTATCAAACTATCACCCCAGTAGGCCCAAGTAACTATCTGATTTTCAACAATAAACAGCCCTGAAGCGTGCTGTTCTAAGCAATTGACTGACTTCCTGCATGAGTTTCAATGGACTTCCGTTTCAGATCAAATTCACCTGCTAGTGACACATTTGTTTATTTGCTTTCGTTTGTTGCATAACGGTAATATTTTAAGCATGGGAGCTAATTAAACCCAATCCCATTGTTTTGAAGTTTATTTGAGTCGAGTGAAAGTTCGCACTTTTGCTTTCAATTCAACAGCTCGTGGAATCAAATCCTCATGTTAGCATGTTTGTAGTGGCTCGAAATATACTTTTAACAGTAAGTTCTAGTGTAACTTATCCTCGTGAACAAAAAATAATCATTGAATGGCAAATTAACCGGCAGAATAACAAAGATAGATTTGGAACTACTACAATCCTCTTCGCTCAAGGTGAGAATCATAATATTAAATTATTGAATTGAAATCTAGAGCAATAACCATTTTGCCAAAAATCGAAAAAAGTTGTCCTTCTATTGCATCTGATATTTGTATCTGATAATTCATAATTATTTATTATCGTAAATTATAAAGGTGGCAACAAAATTCTAATGCATATTATGCTAGTTTCATTTCTGAAAATGCCTTCTTCACCAGTTATTTATCAGGACAAATAGTTGATGCAAACGAAAATTGAAATGTTAAAAATAGGAAGATTTATAAAATAGGCATACACTCTGTTTAATCAATATAAACTCAAAAAATCAAATTCAATACAAAATACATTGAAATGTAGAAACGTCTATATATATATATATATATATATATATATATATACCTATTATCCTCTAAAAGCTTTCATGAGCATGTAGCAACACAATGTAGCATGGACTTGACTAATATCTGAAAATATTCTTGAGGCAACTTATACAATGAAACCTTTCAGACAATCCCCCAAATATAAAAAGGATTTAAAAATTCTAGAGGTATTTACTATCAGTTAATTATTAGCATTCTAGATGTCTTTAGTAACGTTAATGTCTGAAGCTCTAAATGACCAATGAAAGTGTTTAAATATCAGAGAAAATTTAGTTTGGAGCTGCTCAAAAGTCAGAATGCATAATGGACATTAACGAGTTTGATGGTTAAACAGGCTGCTTGAGTATCTTTTACCTGTCAGATGAATATTCAGACGTATCAGGAATCCATATCACCACGAGTGGAAAAATATCGGGTTTCTTCATTAACGATTGATGATGCGAAAACATTAAAAAACACAGCAATTTAAGGAAGTGCTGTATATCTATCTCGCTGAAAACTTCTCATCAGTCATCAATGATTCAATTTTTTCAATGTCGTTTTTCCGTCCCACTACTGTCTGAGATATATTATTTTACTAGGAAGTTCGATATTTAACGTACTTTTGTAAAATCGTTGTCGTCGCAAATATATACTTCATCAAAATCGTGGTTCCATCACTTATGTGTGACTAAAATATGATATTAAAATTCACTTAAATCTCGATTACTTGGCATTGTAGCAACAGTAACCAAATCTAACAGCTTTCCAAGCTCTTATTAATATAGGCATTATCTGCCAGATTACATGATTCAATAGTTTTATAACTCCATTATTTATTTATCTATGTTTGTACCAATTCATCTGGCATTTGATTGTATCTTCAATATTATTTTCCAATCGAAAATCATGTGATCCCACAAAGGAATAACCTCCACATTAAAACCACACCCGAAATCATAAGGTAATTTTTCAAGAAATTTAGTCTCAATAACTTTAGTTTGATTGGTGATTGTCCAAATAGTTTTGGCTTTTAAGTGAAAATTTCATAGTCCTGTATACAAAATATTAGTCTCAATATATTTTTTGATTTTGCTTTGTCACTTTACGATCTGATTTGGTTCACAAGAACTTAGCCCAACGAAGTGTATTTTGTAAACAAGTGTATTTTGAACAACTACAAGCATCCATGGTTGAATTGGAGATTAATTTCATAAATTATTACTCTAATCTGTTTAATAAAAGAAAAATTTGATTAAAAAAAAAAAAAAAAAAAAAAAAAAAAGAGCTGTAAATATTAAACTTTTACCAATGATTTTGGCTCTGACTAATGTTCTTACCAATCTTTTTTGCTGATCAGAACAATTCAACCGGGATCTATGTTAGAAAATTAAAAATGAAAAAATAGTTAAACGTCGAAATATCAAAACATTAACTTCATATTTTATCCATTCTTTAGATTTTAAATCAACTTGGTTAGATAAAATATCAGTATGTATAGAATATGATAGTTTTTTTTTATATCTGTATAAATATACTGATCGAAAATGTGATTTTATTAGTTTTTGAGGGAAAAAGCTATAGTGATGAAAATTTTAAAAATTAACGTATCAAGAACTATCTCCATGACTACAATCAATGTAGCACACTATTTATGAAGGAAAAAAAACTTTTCCTGGAAGGACAAACACAGTAGGTGGTTAGAATCATTTCAATATCTTTTATCTGTTAGTCCATTACCAATGTAGTTTCAAATTTAACATCTTCATTTGAATGAAAGGACAGAATTTATGAGAAAAGGATTTTAGATATAAAGAAGTCATTGAATTATTTATTATTATGCATGTAATAGATTAATAAATAATCATTTCTAATTATCTTATTCCCTACTTAATAGTCAAAGAAAGTAAAAATTGATGTCAAATGAAGCAAAAATTTAAAAAGATAATTGGCTATTTCTGAATCAAATAAATCACAAAGGAGGAAACTAGGAAAAACCCCAAGCAACCACCACTCCAACAAACATGATTTCTGTGTTAATTATTTGAAAACTTAATTAGAAACTGTACTAAATTACTAGTTTCGTATTTTTCTTCACAAAGAAACATAGAAAAATAAACTTCAATTCTGTGTTGATGAATTTCAAAAATAACAATAAATACTATCCTTTCACTTAAATATATAACTAAATAACCTATTTACTAAAATAAATAAATTCATGAGTTTCTTTTAATAAATTGTATTAGTTTTTACATTATTGAGTTGTTTCACCAAGTTTTGTAACTATTTTATCGCGTGCCATTAATTTATTTCATTTTTTGAAGTTAAAGGTCAAACACCTAATTGCGAAGCATATTTAGGCATACAAATAGCAAATGTAAGGGATTACAACGAATTCTGAAATTGAAAACTATTCTATGATGTCATAAAATATTAGAAACACGTGATTATTTTTGCAAATAAATACAAATTAAATAAAAGGTCTTTCATAATTAAAAAAAGTACACAAATTAAGTTCTGTTCTTTAATGAGCAGAATTTACCGAAGAAAAATATTTGTATGATACACTTGGAAATTGGAATTCAACAAACAAATACAATTATTTAAATTATCAAACGAAAAGATGAAGGAAATAACAAATCTATTCTTAAAAATAATTTTTGTTTATTTTAGAGAAATGACGTTTCTCAAGGTCCTACAAAAGTAAATTTTGCAAATATAAGTCAACACAGAAATGTAAAATAATTGCTATTTCGAATTTATAATTAACTTTGTCACGCAAATCGTTCACGATTGTTAAATAAAGTTTTATGGATTTGTATAAATGTTTTAGTATTAGTGTGTCATGGTTTCTTTACTATTTTAGGGTTATTCAATTTAGATTATGGTTGAGGATTGGTTTTGTTTTATTTGATATCACGCCATGTTTAACATAATCTAATGACCGCTTTAATGTATTTTCAGATTCTGAGTATGGTTTCAGTATATGTAAGGCCGTATTCCCATTTTACAATAGAGTACTCAAAAAACTTGCCAGTAATAATCTCGACTGAGCATAAATTAGAATTGTAACATTATTTACCAATTACTCAACAAAGATGGAAATCGAACTTAAAAATTCCTACATTCAACGTTAAAGTTAATTTCTATTAATAACATAAGTTATGATAAATTTAACGTTATTAAGGGAATAATAATAACTTAATAATAAAACACGCAATTTAACACGAAATTAAGTTAAGACTAAGTGTTTAAGCAGTTTAATCATGTTTTGATGTAGTTGATAAAACATGTGACTTTAGGAAAAGTCCAATGTGCTTATGACAGTTAACTTTATGAAACGTTTTGCATAAAGTTCATTTTATCGAGCATTTGAGGGTTTGAATAAGAAGGAGCAATCATTTTAATAAGTTTATCCGAAAATTATACAATTTTTTAAAATATATATATTTATTGCAAAAAGAAAATAATTATTTTAAAATAATTCATCATCGAAAAATTCGAAAGTTGAAAATATCTGTATGAGTAAATTAATAAATGATAAAAATCATTAAAGAAAAATGAAAAAAAAAAAAAAAGATGCAAAAATATCAAGATGAAGAAAAGTAGGAATTTTTAAAATTAGAAACGCGTTTTTTTCCTTTCTTAGTTGAACAAGGAACAAGAGAAAATCATTTCTCATTTATTTGTGTGAAAAATTCTACACGAAAAACAATACATGAGTAAACTGTTCTCACCATCTTAAGCAAATTAGGAAAGAAAAGAGAGGATAATAGTAATTAACAATACACCAAAAATTAAGGAAAACGAAGGTGTAATAAAAACAACAAAACAATACACAGGTCACTGCTCGCAAATTAAAGGAAAACAATTCGAAGATTTGTAAGACATCTGAGTAAAATGAATAAAAGGCAAATGTAATTGTTAAAAAAAACATTTATCATATAAAATTAAATTAATAACAATTTAAAACACCAAGTTATTTTTTAGTATTGAGAAAATGTTGTAAGATTAGAAAGCTGTTGCCAAATTTTTTTAAATAAAATTTTATAGTAAAAATATCATTGAACTGCATTTTATTTGCACACGAAGGGAAATAAAATCTAATTTTACAATTTTAAATGCATTCTGAATAATTACAAACAGTATTTAATGGGTTGAGATTTGAACACATGAATTGTTGAACGAAAGTTCTGTTCGTCGGCAAGCACCCCTTTACCATTGCATCATGTTAGGGTTAATTATTAGTTAAGAGGATCATGTAAATATGAATAAAAAAATACTTCTAAAACGAATCAAAGTAAATGAATAAAAATTAAGAAAATATAAGAAATATTAAATGTTTATCAGAATTAAAAAATGTTAAGAAAAAAAATGACTAATTCATTACCAACGTTGGTGGGAAAAAATCGTTATAATTAAGAAGTATCTAAATTTAGAATATTGTAAAGTAGGGTAAACTCAATTTGCAGAAAATTTAATAAAAAGGTTTCTACAATTAATAATGCAATAAAAAAGTCTAACATATCTAAAAGGAACTATACTTAAAATTGCCATTGGTCTAATACGAAATATATTTAAAATTATACTTAATTCTGGTCAATTTTTTTCTTTACCGCTTCTTTTTCACAAAATAGTGATTGGTTGGCATTGAAATTAAAAAAAAATTATTTTATAAAATTTGGAGTTAATTTGAAACATTAACTTTATATATTAATTTTTAATGTAGGTTTCATTAAAATGATAATGAATAAAATAATCAAATTATTAAATAAATACAAAAAATACCATATTATTTTCAGAAAATCATTACCACTAGAATTTAAATTACATTATTATTTTTCTGATGATGATTTTACCAAAAACACACTTAGAGATCCAATTAATTAATTTATTAACTTTGAATACAAATATTTTATTTTATAAACTGTACTTAGAACAATCCTGACACCATTCAAACAATGCCTCCATATAAAAAATGTGTATTTAGTTTTCGAGAAAACAAATGCCACTTAAAAAAAAATGTGGATATTTATTAACTTAGTTTTGTTCCAAACGCAGTTTTACATCAAGAAATGAGATGTTATGAATAAATTATCTAGAAACCTAATTAAGTGTTTCAAAATTCTGTATAATTAAGAAGTTAATAAACATTATTACATAAATATAATGCCGAGCTGCCAGATTCCAAAATGTTTCCACTTTTTTCAGCACTACAAGAGGCAAAAGTGATTGCATTTTGTCTAGTGGGGCACTTATTCGATTACTATTTTATAGCACTAAAAGGGGTGAAAGTGATGGCACTTTGTGTATGGGGCAAGCAGTGGGTATGCCATCTTGGAATCCAGAAGTTGGCCTCTGTTATTTAGAATCAGGAACCTCCCCCCGATACTTTGTCTGCCACCTCCAGAAGTATTGTTTCACATGGAAAACATTGTAATTATGATTTAATTTACTTGCTCCAGCCACTATTAGTGAACACAATGTACCTTCAGTTGTATCGGGATTCGAACTCACTACCTTCAGATAACAAGAACTAAAACCCGGTCCCTTTAGGTCATCTCAACCTAAAGTTATTATATAATGAGTTTGTAATACATTTCATCCACGGTTCCAATGCATTTCTGATCACGTGCGTATTAGGAAAAACCGAAATCACGTTCCCTGCAATGTGGAAAATTGCTTCCTTTTTAAAAATAAAAAATATATAAATTGATATTTTTATTTTTGAAAAAAATATTCGTGAATTTATAAGGAAGCAGGGTTTGAAGGCTTTGCCTATATATCTTTTGTGCCTACTTATTACACATAAAGGACGAATTTCATCGGGTAAAAAAGCACACGTTTTCGTCCTGAAACCAATCAGATTCCGGAACGGTATGCATTGCATAACCAATTTTAAAGTAAAGTTAATGCAGTATTAATTATGTTTTAAATTAATGATAAACATAAAGAATATTTTGAAATGAAACATTAGTCATGATTTAAGTTAACCAGAGACTAATATCTTGATGAATATTTCGATTCCGTCCATGTCGCCATTTTCATTTCAACCGGTACAAAATTTCAGTGAACACAAAGAATAAGATTTTTATTTACATAGATTTTAAGATTAGAATATTAATAATACTTATGTTGGTATCAGATTAATTAATATATGCATCGAAGGGGCAAAACATTATCACTTCCTTTGAGAAAGTTCTGTCTTTGGTGACCTCGAAGCCACGTGATCCTTCAGGAAGAGTATTTAAATTGTCATGAAGAACATGGAAGCATAATTTTTGTGATTGTGTGCATGTAACATAAATAAGGCTATTTTCTTAAGCAAGTAAGTTTGACTGTAAGCAGATAGTGATGGTTTAAATACTCAGAATAAGCATTTCGATCACCCAGCTTGAAGACAGCTATTTGCCAACAATTGTCATGAGAATGTTTAAATAAAGAATGATTATGAGATTGTATGGTTACATGAAATAGCGGGCGTGATGATTTTGAACTTCTATACATTATTAACAGGCCAAGAAGTTGGAAGCTGTGAGCCTAGTGAAAAAGAGCATTGCTTGATATTAAAAGAAGTGATAGCCCACTGTACTTTGGGTTAAATTAAAAGTATTCCTAAGCAGACAAGCCAAAGATTTCTGTCA
This sequence comes from Latrodectus geometricus, assembly GCA_026290005.1. NCBI lineage: Eukaryota > Metazoa > Arthropoda > Arachnida > Araneae > Theridiidae > Latrodectus > Latrodectus geometricus. Next base: position 54,536 of record JAPDSC010047818.1, read on the forward strand.
TTGTCTATCATTGTCCTTGTTTTTGATTGAAGGCATCTGCCGACATCCCATGTCGTTAAGGATGTGTATCCATTCAACAAGTGGTAGTTACTATATGCCTTATCTACTTTTATAGAATCTTGGAATAGGTGCTCACAAAGTGAACAAATGACGTACCATGAAGCTTCAAATACATTCATTACGTTGTTTCGTCAGAATTTGTCTCTTGTCAAAGTTGCTAATAGCAGCCTTTCCTACGACGCATATACGATATTGCATAAATAATGCTTCATATTCTCCTCAATAGTTCATATATTTTTATACCTTTTCTCTTGGATCACGTGTCTATGACAACATCCAAGTGACTTTTGGCTCAGTGCCAAAAGTTAAAAGTGCAATAAATTTTTGCTGTTAAGCATTTAAATAAATAGTGTTATTATTTCCAAAAAGCGTAAATGACAACGAAATAAAAAATTCAGTAGAATCATTTAAAATGTTTTAAATTTATAATTGTTTATCACTAAAAAATTATTCAAATACGTTATTTTATTTTCATAAAATACTGCTAGGAATTTTGACCTATTTTCACGATTTTATCCACAAAGTAATTATTGCTGAACAAATGGGTAAATTAAAGAAATGTTAATTAGTGTAATGTTTTTAATTATAGATATACCACCATTAAGGTTCTTGGAATTCCTAATTCATTAATACGTAAACTGAAAAGGAATGTCCCATGATACATTGCGGGATTTCGTGATTTGTATCTTTGAGGGGCGTTTGACTTTTTCCTTATTTAATCATTACATCGTGGAATTATTCTCGAACTGTAATGAAATCGTTAGCTTTGAAGCACGAATGTAGAATATTTTATCTTCAAAATATTTTCATTTTATCAAAATGTAAGAAATAGGAATCAGGAATGTGACACATGCATTGTTATGTTACTTATAAAGTAAATATTTCATGTGATTTATTAAAACTGGAAAAAATAACTAAAAAAAACATCTTTTCAAACTTATGCATTTTACAATGACTTCTAGCTCACTTTTTACTGTTATAAGTTTGTTGATGTCACAATGGAAATTATCATAAAAGTTATACAATCAACTTAACAAAGACTACACGTTATTTTCCTGTATATTTTTCTTTATTAATTATTATTTAATCAGCTTTTCTCATTATAGAACATTTTATACATAAATTAAAATTTGAAATCAGAACCACAGAAGGACTTAGAAATGCGGAAAAAGTATCTGATTTTTAAAGTTTTCTTGAAAATGCTTGAAACGACTTTTAGACGATTCTAACTAAAAATTATTTAATATTTCAAAATCAATTCCATTTTAATCCTTCACTATATACTATTTTTAACAAAATTAATTTCTTGATGATCCATTGTAAATGCTTAAGTTTAAAATCAAATATTCTTTCATTCGGATTTCATAATGTGTCAACAGTTTTCTTACCAAACAAAATTTCTTTTTAAAAATCTAGAAGTAAAGTGCTTCACATGAGCCACGTTTACATTTGTTAATTCAATGGGAAAACACGTGTATTTAATAACACTTTTATTTATTTTGTAGAAATTTTGATGTTAACATTTAATTGTATCTTATCAGGATTTTTTCCAGTGGAGATTAACACATTTAACTATTTTACATTACTGAAGTAAATACATTACCATAACTATTCTATATATAGTACATTACCATAACTATTATATTATTTTTAAT
>JAPDSC010047818.1:61250-90032 GCA_026290005.1 Latrodectus geometricus
AATATAATTTTGATTATGTGAGATTATTAAGATTTCCTTCTCAACAAATTTATTTATATCGAAATGTTAGCAGTAAAGTCAGCAGAATAATTTAAATGAATTTTTAACAGTCAGGAGTTTTCAAGCGCTACAATCTCTTGTTTTCTACAACCAAAATCATAAATCTGAGGTCCTAAGGTTATCATTTGCGTAATTCATTTATTTCTGTTGCATTATCGTTATCTTATTTTACAACTTACAGTCAAAAAAAATTATCTCGCATTTTAATCAATGTTAAGTGATTAAATAATCACCTTTGTTGGTTTTTTTAGGAATTTCTACGCCACTCCATTTATAAGACATTTAACCTTAAGAAGTTAAATACGCCTAATATTATTGTGTTTGCTCTGTCTGAAAACTTTTTTATTGGTTCAAAGTAAATATTCTGGAACTTCGGAAGGAATATTTGACGCAAGTTTAATATAAGAGTCCTAATAACTATAATTGTCTAAAACAACTATTTATGATATTCCTAATAAGCAGTTATATTATTTATAAACAAGTCTTAAATATTGTTTGTAAAAAATAGTAAAAAGTTCTGATATCAATTGAATAAGGAAGTTTCTGTAGTTGATTCTAAATTTTTACTTTTAAAAAGAATTTTAAGCATTGATATAAACAGGTTTTATCATTTTTCTTCGCTGAAAAAATTACAGTTCTTGTAAATTCCAGAATCACCTTGACTTGAGAGAAATCTGGAAAAACCCTTTTTAACTGCTTAATTATGCGTGAAACACACTCCATTCACTGTATAATTATTTTGGACATAAATAAACATCATCTTTATTCTTCATTTGGTCCGCAACAAAGAAAAAAATTAACTGAATCAAAGGATGTGAATGGAAAGTTACGCCAAAACCACGTGGAATAATTTAGATACTCTAAAATACATGTATTCAGTCCGTTTCATTTAAAAGTAAAGTCAACTTCTTTCTAGAATTCATTGAAAATATATATTTTCCTCAATTAAATTATGTCAATTTTATCAAAAATATTCAAGCTCTTTAATTATACCAACTTTGTCAATTACGTCTATAAATATCTTCATTATTTTTCTCTCAGTAATTTTTCTACTATTATGTTATACTGTATTCTTCTGCAAAATAATTACTTTTGAAGAAAAAAAAAAAAAGAAACCATAATGTCATGACCCTGGGATTTACCAATACGAATGGGATTATTAACTAAATGAAAGGCCATACCAAACCTCATGGAATAATTTAGATACTCTAAAATACATGTACTCAGTCAGTTTCCTTTATGAGTAGAGTCAGCTTCATTCTATAATTCTTGGAAAATAGATATTTTCCTAAACTAAATTACACCAGTTTTATCAAGAATATTAAAGCTCTTTAATCATATCAACTTCGTCAATTACCTCTATAAATATCCTCAGAATATTTCTCTCCGTACAGTATTTCTCTACAAAGTAATTTTGAAGAAAAAATTGAAACCGTGATGTCATAACACTAAGATTTACCAACACGAATGGGATTATGAAGAAGAAACATGAAGAAAAAGTTTTTTGATAAGTGTATTTGTTGTATTTAAGGGCAATGTTTAAAGATATTAATTTTCAAACCGCAAGAATGGTTTCTAAATTTCCAAGTTATTACGTTCATTTTAATCAATTACAATCTAACACGTGCAATTTAAATTGAATTGCACATCCAAAAGAAGATTTATAAACAAGAGATATCTCCAGAGATAATGCGTCACTAGACGTGTTACATGGCATCAAAGATTGTGATTGTTAACACAGCCTATTTCTTATAAATTAAATCGCTAAATGTAGCCAATCAAGTAGCAGCTTTGAATTACCTTCAAGCGATTGAACAAATATCTTTTTGAAGATGCAGAAGAGATACGAGCAGATCTCTAAGAGATAGCTTTATCTCGATAGAGATAGGCAATAGGAGAATAAGTCAAATCTGATAAAAGAACGTTATCTTAGTTAGAAGAATTAATTTAAACACGTTTTTTATTTTAAAAAAGTAATATAATTATTTTTTTAATTTATAATGGTGGCCACCCTTGAACAAGTATAGTACATTAGCCCATTAGCCTCAACAAGGCTGGAAACTGCTACTCATTTTATCGTTACCCGGTGGGCACCTGTGAACCAATTCACGGAAGTACGAGTAGCATCGCCCATACATCACAAACCCGTTTAAAGAACGAACCACATTCATCCATCATCTGAAGAAAGGACAAGAAACGCAGAGAGAGAAAGTACTTCCATGCCGAAGCCGGGCTTCGAACCCAGGTCCTCCCCATCCGTAACCAGTTACGCTAACTACTAGACAGGTTGGGCGGCTGTAATATAATTATAAAATTCCTAAAATTAAGCATAAGTTTCAGCATTACTTTGAATGACTTAATAAAAATCCTGACTTATTAAAATTCTTTTGACTCTTACAAGATTTGAGTCTATTTCTATTTGTAATGCAAAACCCTACCCTGTACCATAAATCACTGCATCATGATTTATTTAAACTCTATTGACTTTTACAGAGTTTAAGTCTGATTCTGTTTGTAATGGAAATCCCTACGCTGTACCATTCATTTAATATTTTTCCCCTTTTAACTACATTGAAACGAATAAAGTACAATACTAAAATGTATCAACATAACAATATTTCATCAACAATTTTATTTTAAATACTATCATTAAACATTATATTGATGATTAATACGAGAAATGATGTCTAAAGCAAAATTTTATCAAAGGTGATTATATATTTTAGACATTAATAGGTAAATGATAAGTCATTTAATCATCTACATCTTGATTTCCGGGTGCAAGGGCCGTATTCACGTGTCACAAAAAATCCTGGAGAAGTTCTATTTGTTTAAACTAGACATGTAATCCTTTGACGAAAAATACTTTATTAAAATAAGCTTTTTAGTCAGTTTAAATGAAATATTTCTTGACATTTCATTGTCTCTAAAATTTATAATCAACCATTAATATGATTATGATTCTATATTAATCTTTCTTTTAATAAGAAATCGTGTTTTAAATTTAAGAATTGTTTGTATAGTATAATTTTTATTAATAAAAGTATTTAAGATCTCCCTTTCTAGTAAAAATTTTTTTCCAAATAATAAAAGAATGCATAAAAAAATAAATAAAATTGCTAAAAATACAAGAGGAAATTTATTCAGTGAAATACAAAACTAGAATATGGTACAAATTTAAGATTCTGAAAAAGACTTTTGCATTACTTTGAAAAATGGAATAAATATTTTATGGAAACTAATGAATAAGTGATTAATATCAATACTCACACTATTTATGAAGGAAAAAAATAGGGTGTATCGGTCTTATCACTAATGAGTAAAAATATTTTATTCGTTATATAAAATTCTTTGTCATTTTCTCGAAAGAAATGAAGTAATTCTCTGAAAATAGGCATTTTTTCTAGAAAAGTTTTCCAAATTTTGATTTAGAGTTCCAGATAAATAATTAACATTACGTAGAATGTTGTGTTGGCAATTTAACACGTGTTTGAGTTGCACGTGTTAACTGATCACGTGTGCATCTCGATTACATCTCATCTCTCTATCTAGATATAAATTAATTAAGGTCATTTGTGATAAAAGTCACAAAGTAATTATGTAAATAACTTTTAAAATAAATTTTTAGTTTTGAATTTAAAATTTAAGTTTAAAATAAGTGCATTTTTAAAAGTATAGTAATGTATGGAAATATTTTATTTCCATGAAAAATGTTAGCTATAATGGTAAATGTATAATGTATTAGTAAAGTTTAGTGAATGTTTTGAATCTAAAATATTTATTCATAAATAAGTATTCTCAAATTTAATTATAATAAACAAACAAGAGAAAAGGTTATCAAAAACTAATTGATATCAAATATAATATATAAAAAATAATTGTTTCTGTTCAATTTCATATCATCAAAAAAGTGGAAACATATGATTATAAACGCGTTATATTAAAAAAAGCCAGTTTCATATTAAATATGATATGATTATAGGAACGCACATTTCTCATTTATTATTTTAATAACAATGGGAATATATGTAGATAGTTGGAAAATTATAGCAAATCGGTTAAAATTTTAGCAGATTTCACAATGAGGGTTGATTACCCAAGCAGATGAAAATTTGTTACATTCACTCAAATTATTTCAAACACAAAATATTCCTAAGATGAAATACTCGTCGATACTATTCACAAATAAACCATGAGCATATCAACCTAAATCTACCAATCGATTGGCATAAAAGATACAGCAGATATATTTTTCATTGTTTTAGAGTGACTGAGATCTGATTCAGAACCTTCAGTACCATAGAGAGTGGGTCAAGGAACCGGTTGAATGGTTTATGCTCTAGTTTTCAATTGTTCGTGAGTTCGATTCTCACGTATGGCGTTAATGATTTTGGTGATATGGAATACATTCTAAGCTGGATTTCTACAGGTTTTAGAGTCAAAATATTAATCTTAAAAATAATTTACACATTACTAAATTTCATTATATTCTTTTATAAATTTACTTCAAAATTAATAAAAGTATTTTAAAGCTCATAACATACTATTGAAAATACAGAAATGTTACTGTAATTATACTTTAATGACTATAACTCATTAATAATAAAACAATCGTTGATACGAAATCTTTTACATTGGTTCATGCTGGTAAAGTTCGATTCGTACTTGACTTAAAATCTACAACCACCTTATTCTCACCTAAATAGAGGAAGCAAATGCAATATTCCCTTGAAAACAACCGTAAGTGCTTCATATTTATCTAATAATTATTTTAATTTATATGTATCTTTATTATATGTATTAATAATCATCAAAATGCAGTAGGCCTTCCGTAGATGCCTTAAACATTTCATCTTTTTCAAGGTCATAAGGAATTAAATATAAAAACTATTTTAGTGAAGGACTGGAAAGGAAATTAATGCATTTCTATAAGGACTTTAAAAAAGATAATCACATATATTTACTTATTATTACATTGTAATTATTGTTTATAGTTATGTATTATATATGAGAAATTGTTTCCCTACTTAAAAACAAAAATAGTAGTTAATGTATTAAAGTATTTTCTAGTATAGAGAGTACATTTGAATTATTATCAATATCATTTTGGAAAAACAATTAAGACCTGCAAAAAATGAGAAGGAAACAAATTGATCTGTGAAAACAAATCAAAATACATTCGCATTAAATCTGTTTATAAATGACTCATCCTAAAAACACGTGTAATTGATTTGTTTGATTCAGTTGTATTACACACACAGGAAAATATCGGGGTTCACTAATTGAAAGTATAAAACACTTATTTGTTATAAATCTAGAACGGTTGTGATACTAATTATCGCCTCATAAAAGGGAAAGGAACATTCGATTTTAATGAACTATTAGTAATTCTAGTATATTTCATCAGAATGCAACACATTAGAATGAGTTTTTCAAATTAATGATTAAGGAGATAAACATGATCATCAGTATGTATTTTTGCAAAATAACAGACATTATTAGCACTTGGTGCAAATTATAAATAATTTGGTATTAAATTTTTTTGACCGGTTAATGAGATTTTTATTAACTTGATGACAGCTTGTATGAATCATGTTGATGATTATCAAAAAGTTTTTATTGATTAACCTGTTTTAATTTATTAAAGAAATAATGGTAAAACTATATTTTAGGGTGCCCTTTGGCGAACTAGGGGATTATTTTGGTGCCATTCCTTTTTGCTCCGATTACAGTGCTAACAAATATGGTTGAGCATTCAAAAATAAAGCAACGTCCATTGGATTTTCAAAATTCTAAAAACGATAAATAAATCAGGGCCTCGACTGGATCTAAGCCAATCAGAACATGATTCGGTTTTGCCCAGCTTGGCGATCAACCACGACCATAACTTGGCGAGAAAAAAAGAGGCACCCTCAAATATAGTCTAACCGAAATAATATATCATTTCTTGTCCTAGTATATTCATTTGTATAAAACAAAAATCATAGTAACGTTAAACATAATGATTTCTCCTGTTCAGATTTTCATTAAAAATACAAAGAGTATTTATTTGATACAAAGTGAATTTAATGATATGAATCTATAGTCATTCCATAGAATGAAACATGAATTATCAGAATAGAATCTTTTTATTTGATATGTAAATAAATTTTTGGCTCAATTTTTAAATCTTGCTTAGATTTTTAAGAGCTTATTATCTAATATAAATTTTAACTGAGAATTAAAGTTAAAATTTTGAGTAATTATTTAATATGAAATTCGATACGAATTATATATTTCTTCAACCATTTAGATCTAAGAATGAATTTTTGATTAACAATACAGATTTATTTTTTCAACGAATCAATCCGAAAAAAACTGATGTGGTTCGGAAAAACCCTTATGTGTTTTGTAAAAGGTGACTTTCACCACTTACCGCGGGCAGGGACCGCAAAATTAACTCTCCAGAACTTTCTTCTAGTAGAAACAACCCATTAAAGCTCTGTATTCAAACAAGTTGCTTGTTGTTGCATCAATTCTGTATTCTCGCCTGAGGCCATTTTATATATGTCAAGTCTTAGCAAGCTATGCATATGAAATAACATCTCGGATTCTAAAGCTGACATTTTTAGTTGGGAATATTTTCATTGTCCACATTCTATGACGTCATTCTGCGTAAAAAGGAGAGGGCTACGACCTATAGATGGCTCATCGAAATTTTTTTTTCGATGACCTTTAGTAAGATAAAAAAAAAATCAAAATTTTAGATTTTTTGCATTTTTCTTCATGATTATGATAACGAGATTTTTTGGAGATAATTAAAAATATTTAAAGCGGATTTTCAATTTAGGAACTGTCAGAGAAATACCTTTATAGTTTAATTGAATAAAACTTACTTTAACAAATAAATGCAATTTTCATATTAATTAATTTTATAAATTATATAGAAAAAAAATTCCGTCCAAACATTTTCATAATGAAGCATCAATTTTAATTTGCAAATGCCAATTAACAATCAATAAATATATTTTCACTATGTAGCACAAAAATAGACTTATATACTCTTTTTAGGATTAAACATAATTTCATTATATTGTTTGAGTTGCTGTGAAAACTTTTTTTTTGTAATAAATGACAAATTGTTTTTTACTTTTATATTTTGGTTATCATTTAATCTACATGCTCAGTTTAAATATTTATATTCTAATTCTAGGACTATTAATATGGTTATAAATCTAAACATTATATGATATTAAAAAATTTTAAATATCAACGTCTGTAAAAATGTATATAGTAGTTTTAGACATTCTATTGTTTCTAAATCTAGCTATTCTATAATATTATAAAATTCTAGATACAATAAAAATGCAATTATTAATTTCTCGATATTAATTAAATCTTAAATATATAATAAAATTTGAAAAGTGAATAATCATTGTTAAAGACTTTCAAATGAATATTAAATCTTATGGATAAAAATATATGAGACTGTGTTGTTTTTGTATCTATAACAGATTGAAGCATGCCATAATAATTTTAACTAAAAAAATATTCTCTATATTTAAAACTACATATTGATAACTTTGACAAATTAATATCATCTTATTTTGTACTAAGGCATTATTTTCATGAATATAACGAATGATGATATTGATAGGTCATTCATAATAAAATGTATGATAATTTTAAAGGTGTGTTCTTAAATTTATAGTTAAATTTGGATTGTTGCTTGTCATTTAACCATTTCTATTTTACTTATGACAATCTTCGCAATTAAGGGCTATTGCTTGAATATGAGTATGAGCAACAATATATTTCAAATCTGATATGGAAATCGAACTCATGAACTGTTGGATTAAGCATTTGATTGCTAACAATTTAATAATTTTCAGTTGTCTATGAAAGTAAATTTGAGTGGAATCTCTGCAGTTTAAAATGGATTTCGAACCACTACAGATATCAAAACTGGAGAGGGGAATCGAACTCACGAACTTTTGAATCGGAAGCCATATCGCTTTGCTAACCTTCTGAAATATGTTTGTGATATGATGAATGACAAAATCTTAAATTTAGAAACAATCTGAATTTTCGATTTTCGTAAGAATTGAATTTTATTTTATTATGTAAATAAATATTAGTAATGATAATTTTATGGAATTAAAAAAGCGAAATGCTTTACTGATTTAATTTAATTATATCAAGTTCAAATTTGATTAGGGAAATAAATATATAATTGAAACACAAAAGAAGACTGCACATTTCCCTTCGCATGACTCTTTTTGTTGTTGGTTTGGGAAATTAGCAGAGGAAACCAACTACATGACATATTCATGATGAATTTGATGCCTGTCAAAGTTTTGCAGCAAGGTTATTGAATACAATAAAAGAATATTTTCCCATTTGCCTCATAGCTCATGGTGCAAAAAGCGACTTAAGATTCAATCACATTTCTTGCGTTGTTTCGTTCTTTGATCTTTGATCTCTTTTTTATAATGAATTGCCAAACAGATGTGGAAATAATTACTAAAAAGAGAGCTTATAAGTAGATTTTCCTTGTTTAGGAGTAAAGAAATATTTGTATTTGATTTTTAATGTCTAATTCATTTCCGCGAAAGGCTCGCCTAATGAACGTCGAGTACACGTGCAATTGCGTTTATAAGATTTCTACTTGAGTTGAGTGTGTATTTGCTTTTTCTTTTTATATCTTTAAGTGAAAATGTTTGGCTTTATTGCGCGTTTAAACTTCCTATGATGCAATTTTATAAAATTATATAATTTTCAAGGATGAAAATTTTAGTAATATACCTAAAGAGTGGCTAGTAAAAGAAAGAAAAATTATGAACTGTTAAACCAAAAATATATTAAGTGACCAGAGATAGAAATTATAAATATAAAAAAAATGAGATATACACAATTTTTAATATTTAGGATCATAATACTTTTCGTTTATTAATAGATGATCTAAAATATAGCAAATATTAGTTACAGAACATGTTTCTCTATTTAACGAAGTTTAAAATTATGTAAATTACTTTTCAGACCAACAATAGATTATAAAATACCACTTTATTAGATACCTGGTTCTAAGATTTTACTATTTTTAGAAAAAGACTAAATGGAAGCTGATCGATCAGTACATTGTTTTCATACTTTTCAGATCATGAGTTCCCACGCAACACCATGATAAACATTCATGATCATTGGTCACAATAAACATTCATGATCATAGGTAAAATGAAATATTAGTAGTATATGAAAACCAATATTTTACATTATCTGTTTAGAAAAAGCAAGTTAGAGCAAACAATCATCAGACTGGTGTTCGTTTTTGTAGTTCATTCTTGACACTATCTTCTATGAGAACAATTGAAATTCCTTAGAAAACAAGACGCTTTCCTTGAAGCTGCTACCAAGACATGTTGCTAAATGTACTGTCACTATGAATGGTCTATAAAACTACTAAATATATCATATGGATCTTTATGATTAAGTGCATCCCATAATTTATTAAACATCACTTATTATTTGTCAGTGTAACTATTTTATTCACAAATTTGCATCTCTTTTTGCACATGTAATCAAGATGCAGCATCTTGGTGTTTTTACAGTTTAATAATACAGTTGACAATTTTTTGATTATTTTAATAGTTTTTATATAGTTACTGATAATTACACATTCATTCTATTAATAGTAAAACATGAGAAAACAGAACTTAGACTAAAATGCGCGGAAAAATATTGATTTGTAGTAATTTAAATATAAATATTGAAAGAGTTAGAACACACACAAAACCTGAATCCCTTCCAATTGCGTGGTCTAATTTATTTCAAGGTCTTCATAGTTAGGAATTTCACTAAGCATTATTTATGAATTTATTATATATGAAATTATGTACAAGCATTATTACTATGTATCAATATTTCAATTTTATGATATGAGTACTTTTAAATAAACATACCCACAGCATAAAAATACACTCTTAAAATGATTTCATTGAATATAAGAATATCTTAAATAATATTAAATTAACTTATACAAAATTATTATTAATTTTCCTATAAATTACGTGAAATTAACATTTAGTTAACAGTAAGCAAGATGCAAGATTCATATATATATATATATATATATATATTACATAAATCCCCTCAACTGAAGATTTGTCGAAAGACATCAAATTTTATTTTGACGTAAAAAGAAGCAAAAATTGTTTGAAGAGCAGTGATAAATAACCCACTAATATATGTCAGAATACAGTTATCATTACGAACATGTTATTTACAATAAAAGCTTGCACCTATTCTAAATTCTCTTTCGTAGACACGTTCCAGATATACTAATTAAATGAAGTATGCTCCAGTTCTCAAATGCTATTCGATTTTTAAAAATATAAAAGGAATACAATGAAATGTTTTGGTACCAGTTGACAAAAAAGTGATAATTAAATAAATTGTTATATTTGAAAATATTAATTAATATATCATGAAAGACGAATTTTAATGACTAGTTTATTCTGTCTTATTACTTTTAAGCATATAATAACTTAAGGAAAAAGTTAGTTGATGCAAGGAAATCATCCGGGTATTTAGGATTGAGAATAAATTCCTGAATAACTACAGTTAACAGTTTCATGCAAACATCCATCTCATATCAGTAAGTCCAAATACTTTGTAGAATTCTATAAACTTTGGAAGTTTCTTCAAAATGAAGAATACTGTAGCAGACCACTATAAGCTACAAAATTACGAATAATGTGTAATCTGCCATACGCTATATGATAATTGATAATGGTCACTGTACATACCATATACTAAAAAAAGAAAATTAAACATTGTTACTTCTTCCACACAATGGAAATTATCTTAATTGATATTATAATTTTAAATAAATAGAAACATTTAAATTACTTTAAGATAGTGATCACTACATTATGTTTAAAATAGTAACTAATGATGAAACATATTCACCAGTTTTTTACATTAAAATACCTTAAAAATTGTTGTTCTTTGAAAATGATTTCATATTTAGAATAGAGAAAAGACATAGAACACAGGAAAGACACTCGCACAGAAACGCAATGTCGCTGTGGCAAACATAAAAGGCGTCCTTGAGTACGTAGTCCGATTGAAGCTCTTCCCTTTCAGGTGTTTTTTTCAGTGGACTAAAATGATGGAAATCGCAGGGCGATATATCCGGTCTGTAGGGTGGATGGTCCAATGTCTCCCACTTGAACATGGCCAGTTCCATGAGTGTGACTCTGGAGACGTGAAGACGGGCATTATCATGGAGCAGAACCACACCCTTCATGAGCAGTCTCGGTCTTTAGTTCTTGACTGACGTGCGTAGGCATCTGAGAGACTCACAGTACACATTGGAGTTTATAGTTTTTCTGTTTTCGAGGAATCTGGTCCTCATACGTACTGCTCCTGATACGGATCATTTGGACACCGCTTTTGATATGTTCCTCTGCTCTTTCCTGCACATGCTCCGATCCCAGTCAAAGAATCCAATCCGAGATATGTCTCTATGTTCTCCCATGACGGAATATGCAAATATTTAACTGCTACATTTTTACGTCATTTCGTACCTTTTCATTTGATTACCCCTTGTAGTATGAAATTTTGATAATATAACCAAGTTTTTATTGTATTTTCTAATTCAGTAACTTCGAGTTAAGATTTAGTTGTTAATTTTAATTCTAATGCTTATTTGCTTATTGACTTTATGGTCCCTTTCAGCATTCGATAGGAAGTGCAAAAACGTTCTTGAATCCTAACAAATATCCGATAACGAGAAGAGAGTTAAATTTCTGAACCTTTGAAGGTAAAGCCAGAAAACATAATATTTCAGCTAGTTTTCTGTCAAGAAAAATGTATAATTAAAACATTGTTAGTATGAAAAGTTTTCATATTTTTTTTTATAAAATATTACGTAATATTTGTAAATAATATGGGGATAGTTATCATCAGAAATTTTCTTTCCATAATTTGTTATTAAGATCATAAATGTTATCTAACTGTTTCGAAAATTAATCATCTCACTTTTTCACAAATCTCCATTTTTTTTTGTACTTTTATTGGTTTCTAAAAATATTTAATTGAGTTCTGATAAGTACAAAGCATGCATGAAAATTATTCTCTGCAAAAAATTTATATATAGGAACATTTTTTTCTTTCTTTTCAGATTTTGTGTTGAATCCTAACAATTTTGTTGTCACAAATTTTTATTCAAGTGTGAAGGTTGACATTGAGAGTAGTTTCCAAGAATTATTGCTATTGTGATTTTACAACCCATCTTGCAAATAGTTATCCTATTCTAGGTAGTATTTTAAATAAAGATAGTAAAGCAAAAACCAAAAAAGAGTGACAAGCAACTGATTTGGAAGATATTCAATTGAAGATTTCGACCTTTGGAAACGTCCCTTAGACGTATTATTGCATTCAGTAGACGTCAAAATCCTGAACTACCCTTTCAACTTTCATTCGGAACCAGTTTCAGTTCCTTTTATACATGAAAACGTATTTGACGTGTGTCAATCTAAAAATTGAAAAATCCATTTCAAGGTTGTAAATTTCCTCTGCTATTATTCAAAACTAGTGCATACACTTAGAAGAATATAAAACGTCGTCAAATCGTGATGAGTGATTTCTATAAATCTGACGCACTTGCCAGTCCTTGCTTGAATGTTGTACTCATTGCGGTTGCAACATAACTTTTGCAATTCGTCTTTCACATCAGCTAACAGTATCAAAGACGTTTTTTTATATTCTTTCTCTGGACAATTAAATTGCTAATTGGATTATCATGAAGACAATAAATTTAAATTAAATATGAAAAGTAATTTTTACTTACAAAGAAATGTATTATAAAGAAGAAACTATTTGTACGTAATTTCTGATACGAATGAAGTATTTTTTAAATAATGAAAACTAACACTTTTTAATAAATTTTCAGATTTTACAATTCTAGTCTGCATACAAAAGCTATTATAATAAGCAAAAGGTATTCACTTATTATTATCATTACTATTTGGATATTAAACTATAAGTTTTTTGAATTAAAGCACTTTAGTCTTTCTGAATTATCTCTGTCTCTGATCTCTGATTATTGACGTGCATGGTTCTTATACTTAATTAGTAGAAACTGAGCTCAAGCAGTTTTGATGCTCATTATTACATAAAAGAAAATTTTTTACCTTGTAGAAACTGATCCATATCAGTTGAAGTTCACTGTAATCTTAAAATTAAAGATATATTCACCAGATAGGAATAGATATCTGACTACTGATATTGGATTTATGAATAAAATATTGCTTATATTTAATTAATGGGATTTGATTTCTGATCATTCAAATTTGGCATCATCCAAGAGTTTTTCTCTATTCCAAAAAGTTTTTCATGATCTAATCTAGTTTTATAAATTTTTTATAACTTCTGTACAAAATATTTTTGAAGCATACAATGAATACACCTTAAAATAATATTAATTAAAATTATTTAGTGCTTCAAATGAGCCTGATGACAGCTCTTAATCTTAAAAAGTTTGATTTTATGACCGTTACAGTTAAATTTGATTATTAAATATTCGATAATTACAAAATATCTTTGAGTATGAAATTCTAGATATCAAACTTCAAAAGTAGAAATTGAATTATGTTTTACGTAAAAAGCTATCAGACTGAGAGCTAACATTTTTTGTTTGAAAATATTGTGAGTAAATACAAAGTTTCCCTGCTTGTCATTTGTATGGCTTATCTTAAAAATCATGAAAACACAAAGTTTGATTTTGGTTATAATTTAGGAATTCAAGCATTAATAGATCACTTCTGAAAATAACTAAATAAAAGAAAAGTATAAAAATAAAAATCAACATAAATTAGTTAGCCACAAATCTTTTGATAAATATATGATGCAATCACTTTTGATAAAGATAAAAGGAAATCAACAATATTGCATTAATACTGATATACAGTCCACATGTTTCTCGACAACCAACAATGATAGAATCAATTTATTGAGGTTTTTAAGTAAGCAGAGAGGGAGAAAAGATATAATTTTTAAATACGTTTTAAAAATATTTCTTTGTTTTTAAGAATGTTTTAAAAACATTCTTAACAAACAGTACTTCGGTGGGTACATATCTTTGTTGATATGGGTTAGTGAGAAACATCAATATGTTTATTTGTTCTCTTGTACAATCTAGATATTACTCAACAATTACTGATAATTACAGTACTGGTACTTGAATAGCTAAAATCTAAAAATAAGTTATAAAAGTTTATAATTTTTAAACAATTAGTGACCGAAAACTATTTAAAAAACTAAAATAAGTCAATAACATATAAACAAAAATAATGATGCTGACCAGAAGCTCATCAATGATTTCCACCGTCAACAAAGTTTATGTTTAGCCTATCAATATTATATCTTCGTAAATGAAAAAAATAAGGAATTTTATTATTTCTTCAGATTTGTTTTTTTTAAATTTGATAGTCTAAATTCATTATTGATAACGTCTAAGAAAGAGATACAATTATTTTATGAATATTCTTTTATTCGAAATTTTATGCTACGTAACGAAATACACATAAGAAATTAATTTCTCCTATTTTTGATCTGCTTCTGTATTAATTTATATTAATGTTTAAAATGATTGAAAAGATCTACAAGTCAAAGTCCATTTGTTCATGTATGCATAGTTAACAACAAAATAAATGTCTGTTATAAAGAAATAAATCGGTTGTTAGGATATAATACGCTCATTTTCAAGAAAAATGAGTTCTTTAATTCATAACTATTTTCCAAATATTTTATTTCTATTATTTAATTGCTTCAATTTACATGCACGAAATTTAAATTTTGAATTACTGCAAAAAAGTTTTCTAAACTAGCTTACTAAGACCACCAGCTCGTTGGCTTCTAGCGAAAAACCTTGCATTAGGCAGAAAATCGTTATTTTGAAAAATATATGACGATAATAAAATTTCTTTAATAACATTTGCTATTTAATTAATTTTATTTAACAATACTCAAACAGTGTGTATCATGATATATGCAATATATAATAAGTTCACATTTGCTTTCATTGCAATATAAATTAATAACAAAAGCTGTAATTAATGTTTCAAAATGTAAATTAAATAATTTTTAAGTTAAATATAGAGATCAACATTTTGATATAAATTCTCAGTCTTAAATTTCACTTTAAGAGAGTAAATATTATGTGTGTGCACGTGATTTTAGTTTTAAAATTTAATTTACAACAAAAAAATTAACTTTAAAATTTTCATTTATATATATATATAGAATAATAAATTTTAGCATGCTTATTTACAAATAATAATTACAATAATTAAATTCTTCTAAAATATTCAAAGAAAACATATTTTTTTATTACTTTTTATATTTTTTACAATAACCAAATATTAGTGTAAGTAAACTTATTTGAAGAAAAATATAACCTTAACCCATTCATTTAATTTTTGCCTCAAGAATAAAAAAAATGAAAGGATTATTGAATACCTATTAATTTTGTAAGCCTGTTGGCTATTTGGAAAGTGCGAAGACTTGCAATCTCCTTTTTGTGAGCTACAAAAATTTTTCTCAATCAAATTAAATCCTTTTGTGTCTATTGACCCTGATCTCTTGTTTGGCCTTCTCAATTTCGAAACCAACGGGTTTTTCTGAAGAAAAACACTGTAGTAAAGAATGGAAGAAATAATCGAGATAATTCTCTCTAAACGCCCAATTTCGAGAGTCAGTTTCTCAATTGCTCTTCTACGACAGATATAAAATTCCGAATCGCAGTTTTGTGATTTTGATTTCTTATATATAATTCTTACCTTCCAAATATTATTTTCTGAGTCTTCTCAATAACATGTTTAATCTAATTTTGAATTTTAATGTTGTTGGATTACCACAAATCTTATACTGTATCTTTGAATCAACTTAAATAAATATGGATTCTTAATTAAGTTAATTAAAAACATTTGATTAATTCAAGTATTTCATTATAGCTAGCTTATTTTTTCCATAAAAAAATCGATGTCTTAAATCAGATTTCAGGGAAATTCTTTATATATATATATATATATATATATATATATATATATATAAGATAAAATAAATTTGTTCTTCAACGTTATTGCATTTTAAAATGACAAATATCAGTGCATATTTAATTATTTTGTTGTCTCATTATACGATGATTTAATCGACATTCCCGTAAATATTTATCAGTGATATTTAAAATTTGTAACCATAAAAACTTTATTTTGATATACATATCTTCAAAATAAATTTAAAAATGTCAGGACAGATTTAATCATACTTTAAAATTTACTATTCAAAAGTTAAAGGCTGTTTTAATGAAATTTGATATAATTCAAGATATTAATATATGAGAAAATTATAAAAAAATTAAAAATATCAGTTAATTCATTTTTAAATTTTCCTAAATATAATAAATGAATTATTTCTAAAGGTAATTTAGGAAAATATTGTCAGTTTCAATTGCTTTATTTTTCATAATTATGGTTTAAAGAACAAATTTGCTAGAAAGAAATTATGAGTTATTTCATTGTTTTGCATGAAATTTTATTTTTTTTATCGGGATTTTAATAAAAATACTACAAAAACTTTTCTTTTTATGTTTACAAGAATATTCTTTTTAAGTTCAGATAATTTTTTTATAAAAATTATATGGGTATAATAAATAATTAATCGTAATACAACGAAATTTATAAAAAAAAATGGGGAATAAAAAATTTTGCCCGCATTTGCATTGTCAAAGTATTTACAAGCTATACACATGTCAAAGTATTTACATGTTAATAGTTAGGAGATATTGATAGAAATGTAACTAATAGTAAAATAAAAATGTGATAATATTAAGTGTATATAAATATCACGTATTCATTACTATTAATTTAATATCAAATAACTCTTGAAACTTGTGCCAATGACATAATTATTGGATCTCAGAACATAAGACGTGGAGAAATTAATTCTTAACTAGTGAATGATACTTTTTAACCATCGTGTATAAACTAAGCTGTCACAAATAATGTCAATTGTATAAGTAATGATACCGATTCAGGCTTATTTTCATCATAAATCATTGTTTGTTGTTCATTTTATCTATAGCCCTGAAGGTATGTAGGAAAAAAATGACCTTAAGGATATGAACAACGAAACTTTCGCTAAATCTTAACCTCAATAATGTTAAAATTTTTGAGAAAAAAGAGAAAGGAAGAAACAAGTTCTACATCCAATATTTTCACGTGAATTGGAGGCTACACGTGCAAATAAACGTGTAGATTCATTTCTGCGTATCACTTAGAACACACGCGAATATTCTACTTGCTTCATTATCTTGTCAGAAACTGTTATGTTGAAATACGACAAAAGTCGAACTTTGTGAAACAACAAATCTAATGTGCAATTTCAATCAATTCAAGATTTGTTTATAATGGATAAACTTAGCAAGTTCCTTATGTGAAAAAGACAATGTGAAAAATCTTTTGTTTTAAAAAATGACCAGTACATTAAAATTAACTGTAAAGAATTTAATCTTGAAAAATTCCCATAGATTTCAAATATAGGAAATCTAACATTTTGTTCAAAGTAGAGTTTCGTATTTAAAGGGATAACTTTTCCCCTGAAACTTCTAAGCGTTTGAAACTAAAGAAATCATCTAAAATGGTCTTTTAATCTGAAATGCTTTATAGAATAATTTCTGATTTATGCTTTCAGACTAAAAGACCATTTCAAACTAAAAATGTAAGTACCGATTTCCATTACAGACGGTTAAGTAAACTAATTAGTTACTTTGTATGTTTTAAAGTATAATTATGGCTTATTTAGAAACTTTATTGTACGAAACATCGCAAAATTTTACAGTTATATTTTATTAAAAAGATAAATAGTTTTATTTTTTTTATATTCTGAAAGACTACTATAAGCTGATGGTGATTCTTAATTTTTGTAAAAAAAAGGTAAACCAATTGATCCTAGCTTCTGTTAAAGAATGTGAAATGAATTTTGAATTTTTGGTTTTTACACCAACATATAGGAAGTACTTGAGAATTTTCCAAGATTCTGCGCATCAGACATGTTAATACAAAAAACTGTGCATAAAAAGACCTTCTTTGCAGACAAAGATACTGTGGATGTTCAAATGCCTTATATATGTCTCTAGATGTTTGTCTATTGTTGTTGTTGGTACTTATGACACTTGGCGAAGGAAATCAGAAAAAGCGTTTTCCGTTTTTCTAACAGAGAACCGTTAACGTTTTTGTCATGAAAACTCCCTCATGAGTGTGGAAGTACGACTTTGACTCATAGATGGCAGCACTATCCGGGTCTTCCAATTTAAAGATAGGAATCCAGAGAAGAATGTATGCCAATTTTTTATGAGTTGAATTTAACTCTGAACTTGTTCCCTCATATAAGCAAATTTGCAAATAATGTTTGCTGTTGTTTCCAATTCTCCAGCTGTCTGACGATGTCAGACAAGATTCAAAAGACCACTGACCCAAAGGTAGTCAAATACAAGAAAGGGGGAAGAGTAAATCTCATCACTTGAGATCTTCAGGCAGTCAAGTATGTGCTCGGCAGAAGCCTACTAAGCATGACATCTGGAGCAAATGGCATAAATCTTACGATTCTTAACAAAAGTAAGTTTTTTAAAGAAATTAGCTGGGGTAGAGCTAATACGTAAGTACCGAAAATTCTACCAAACCTTAGAATCATGACGAATAGCTACAGTTTACAAGTTGATGACTCTACCAGGTTAATTGTAAAATGTCAGTATAGTAGCAATTAGATGCAATTTTAAGTTGTTAGTAAATTAATTATTCCAGTTGATATTCCAGAAAATACTTAGAAACATCAAAGTAAAAAATAATTAATATTAAGTTGGAAAGCATATAAAAAAATAAGGTCAGTAATTCATTAATCGAAAATTTACAGATAAGCTTATTAAATTTTAAATTGTTAGTAATGTATCAGAATAAGTAAAACAAAAATTGAAAATCGTTGCTAAAATGTCATGTCGATTTGTCACTCATGTCAACGGTGTCAAGTATATAAATACTGATCACACAAACATCTAAAGATGGTAATCAAGAGGGTAGAAGTAAGTCTTAATTACGAAATTTTTACTTTAACTAAAACATTGTATGCTAATTAACTTATCAGAAAGAAAACTACAAGATAATTAAATTTCTCAAACAACTTTATTATTAAAAACATTTAAATCGTCTTTGCTGATGTAAGCAACTGTAATGTGGATGTTATGATTCATTGCTTGCATAAACAATCAAATATTAATTAATGTGCTTTACATGCTACATGAAACAAATTTATCTTTACTTAATGGTTAATAGGCATTTATTTTTTAATAGCGGTATCAAGAGAGACAAATCTCCAATAATATATGAAATAACCAATCCCACTAAGATATTGGCCAGAATTTTCCTTCCAACTGCTCACTGACAGCTAATCCCCTTGACAAATTTACTTGTTTTTGATGGGTGGACAAAATTGTATAGTCAACATTATTGGTGAAAACGATTATTTGGTTAACTAACAGATCAATTATAAATAAAATAAAGTGACGTACACATGATCTCAACTGTAACGAAAGATACAACCACTTTATGGTTAAAAAAAATTAAAATGTCAGAATAGTAAAAAATATTCTCAATTATCAGAAATCTAAAATAATAATGATATATAGTAGGTGAAAAGTAAAAAAAAATAGTAGATATGATAGCATTTACAATTCTGTATTATTCTTCTTTAATAGAATCACTTGACCATCAGGTTTAAAATTCTAAACAATTTATTAAAACGATAAAAAATATATAAAAATTTAAAAATCAAATTAAAAACAAAGTGTAGCCTATCATTTTGAGAATGCGTTACTTTCAATACAGGATTTGCTATATAATTTTCATGTCACGTAGAATAATGAGGGAATGAATTTACATTGCATGACATTAAAAAATAAAATATAGGAAATATAATGAATCGATTATCATTTTAATGTATGGTAATGTCGTTAAAATCTGTATCGTTACAAGCTTACAAATCATATTTTTGTCAATGAAATATTTCTACTATAAAATGAGCTTAAAAATATTCTCATTTGGTATACAAAATATGTAGAAGGGGTACAAAATACGCAGAAAATGCTTAAAGAAAATTTTGTTAATATCAGGACGCAAAGATACTGAAATTATAATCATAAATAAAATATGTAAGAAGATTTATGTGATAACATACAGCAGATTTGGATTTTTCTAAATTTGTTTCATTTTAATTTTAATTTAGGCTGTGAAAAATCTTATTTTCCAAGTTACACATATTTTACGGATTGTAGTAATTATAAAATTATTTCTAGGAGCAAATAAAAATAGAATTCCTTTGTTCTTTTGCATTTAATAGCTTTTTGACATAATATCCTTTATAAATAGCATAACTAAAATGCATACAAATATTTTTCAATTTTATATACATTATAGAAGCATTAGTGTACCAATAATATTAATATATTTTTAGTATTTCTTTCATATAATTTATTTTCATTTATGTTTTCGTTTTATTCCTTTTTCTTAACTGATAGGCTACACATCTTAGAATAAAGTTCATGTTTTTGATGTTATTTTAAAACAGATTTTCTTAATAATCTGACTTTCTTGGTATATATTTACATTGATATAATAGTTATATATATGCAATTACAAATTTTTCAAATATCTTTTCACATTTGTGGCATTTATGCTGATTACACTTGTCTCACAAAATTACTGTAAATCTATGGTTGAAACCAAGTATACGAAATATTATCAAAATTTTAATGCGGATTACGCTAATCTGAAAATCATGCATAGCAAAAACTAAATAACTATTAAAGAGGACTTATACAGGTTCCTTCTCGGAATTATGATAAATCTTTTGTTGAAACAAAGCATACGAATCACAGTTTGAGTCTTATAATCGGGATTACTTTAATCCAAAGATTACGTATGTCAAAGTCTTGAGATTGTTAACAGAGACGCTGATGTAACCTAACTTATTAAAAATTAAAACACGTGAAAGGCGTGGAAATGACAGTAACACCAGAATTCAAAGATAGTATTTTGTTAAAATAAATTATTTGAAATACAAAACCACTCTCTTAATTAGAAATACAATAATCTAAAGATCATATATGGTAGATTCGTAACTCTTAATGGTGACTGTATTAGTTAGTGTTATGTGGTTCTGTAATTCTTGATTAGAAAGAACCAGCTGTTTTGTTTGAAAAATATGGCTGAGAAGAAATTGCTCATTATTTTGAACACCTGATTCATTGTAACTATAATATAAACATGTTTTTTAATTGAACAAGATTTATATAAAACTACTCAAATTCCAACGCAATGCTCAGAGGTTTTTTGTTGACAGTGTAAAGAGTGTTTTTTCACTTTAATTGATTTTCGTACTCCACTTTAAGAACTTAACCAAAAACCTTTTTACTTCCAATATTTATGTACATTTTTTTTCAACTAGATATATTACATTCTCCATTCAAAATTTATACATTTTTGCTCTCAAGAAAAAGACTGTATAAAGTACAAATATTTCCCATACATGTAAAATTATTAAAAAATTTATTTTAAAAATGCTTTAATATTTTTAGTCCTTCCAAATTGAAAATTATTATTATTTTTATTATAAAAAATTTAAAATATATTTTTTTATTTATTATGAAAAATTTTAAATAATTTAATTAATTTTTATTATAAAAAATTTAAAATACTTTTATAATAAAATAAATTGTGCCCTTTTGATATAATGATATATATTTATTTATTTTCTTATTAAAATTTATGTTTTGTTCTCAAGAAAAGCAAAGATTACATAATTGCTAAATTGTTTCATGCATATAATCGAGAAATTATATTTTAAGGATAATTTCTCATATATTTTATTCCTCCTAACTTATAATTTTGTTCTTTTTTTTATAAACGTTAAACACACAAATTTAGAGGCCAATATTTTTCTCTAATGATAATGTGTTCATTTTTGGAAATTATCTTATGATTTTATGTGAAAGAAAATTACTGTCTACATTAAAAAGTAAAGATTTAAAAATTACAATTCTAAATTTTAATGGTTTTAAAAGATATTGAATGTTATTTGTTGTAAGAAATAAGAAAGAGAATTAAATTTGAATTATAAAGTATTCGTCATTTTATGCACATGTTTCAAAGCTGTATAACAATACATTCAAAACATGCTTTATAAAAAGTAAAATGCTAAAATATATTTTTTTTTGCTCTGTTTATTAAATTAAAAATATTCTGTATAAGGAATCAGAAATATTTTTAAATAGAACAAATTCATGATTGATTGAAGTATTTTCAATTTTGGGAGGAAAATATGCAGATGAAGAAATGTATACGAAATTGTAAATCTTTATATTTTTTACTTTTATTTATAATTGTTATGTAGAAAATTTTATAAAATGTGTCAAGAGCTTACAGAAATATTCGTCTATATGTTTATAGAAAAATATTATTGATAGATTTTAATTTTAAAATATTTTCATAATATTATTTTGCACTTAAATTATATTTGAAATATATTTTAAGCATCATTTCTTTTAAATTTCAAAATTACCCATACAAATTATAGAATTTTAAGTATTTTGTATGACTATTCTGCAAACAATATAGAATATTATTCTGAATTATATGATATTAATATTCCATCAAAATAATATGATCTAATCTAACCTGAGGACCACTATACGTCAAAAATTAACTTTTCCTGTGTGTGAGTGATTTATATATCATCAAATTAGTCTAAATTAATGATACATTTTGTGACAGAGAATGAAAAAATCATTGATAATCGAATATATCATATATGTGTATATATTTGTAATAAATAACTCTATTAATAATTACCAAAAATTTTGTTTAGCTTAAAGCAAAAAGTCACATTAACTGAAGAAAAAGTAAAAAACAGGATAGGTAACTTAAACTATAGTCAATTATTGAAAAATCAGTTATTTTTGTCTTCTAGATTATTTTCCTTTTTTCTAATATACACTGCTCAAAACAATTAAAGGATATTGTGGTTTTAGGTGGATCTTGTGGCTGGGAAACATTTTAGCTGATTGATACATGGTCGACAGACGTAGTAGGTTATATGAGAATAAATTACACATGTTTGGCAGAAAAAAATGCATTTTATTGCGCATTTGTGTAGAAAGGAAAAACACAATTTGTGCATATGAGAGAAAAGGAATAAGAAAAGATGTTTTCTTCAAAAGAAATCATTTTCAGTAGGGGATGTGGTTTCCACGGACGTCCAGCAACGTTGGACACCTTTGCGGCATGGAGTCAATGAGGCTATTAATCACGAGTTGGGGTATTCTGTCTCACTCTTCCAGAAGAGCTCTTTCCAGTTCTTGAAGAGTTTATGGGGGTGGTTGGTGGCCAGCAACTCGTCTTCCTAGAGCGTCCCCAACGTGCTCTTTTGGATTCATGTCTGGAGAACACGCTGGCCATTCCATTCGTACGAGTCCTTCATCGAAAAGAAAACCCTCCACCAGATTAGCACGATGTGGCTTGCAGTTATTGTTCATTAAATTGAAGTCATCTCTGATTGTTGCAGCGTAAGGAACTACTATAGGTCTGAGGATCTCACCTTTATATTGGCGACAAGTCAGAGGTCCATCTGGAATGATATAGAGATTTGTGTGCCTGTCAATGGAGATGCCACCATACACCAATACTTACACAAATTTCGCTTATATCTTTATTTTATATAAAACTTACAATATCCCTTAATTGTTTTGAGCAATGTATATAAAAAATTATTGAAAAATAGTTAGGCCAGAATGATTCAGTTTTTTTCTTTCAAATTCCTTATCAAGATTCTCATTACCATAATTTTAAATGAGATTGAACACATTTGAGGAAATTTATAACATTAACATTATCTTCCTTAAATACTATGTATTTTTTTTCATTTAATAATAATAAATTCTGATAATTGTATTTAATCTAATACGCATAAAAGGCATTTCATTGTCATTGTATTCACTTTGTTTTGAAAGCATTATATTAACATTAAGTATTTAAAAAATTTGAAAATCTTTTACAAATATACCTCTCTTTAAATGAATTATTAAATATAATTAGTAAATTATAATTATTAAATAATTTGTATAATTTAAGTAAAAATTGCTTGTATGGGATTTCGATTAGCTATATTATACATGCTGTAAAAAAGAGAGAATGAAAGTTAAAAGTAATGTATTTGAAAAATTAAATTTAAGAATATATAAATAAATATTTAAAATGAAGAAGGTAATAAAACACAAAAGCTTTTTGTTATTATGTGTTTCAGAACTATTTAAGTCAAAGTAATCATTAAAATGGAAAAACATTATCAAAGTTAAAATTTATAAACCTATTCTCCATTACATATTAATAAGTTAAAATTATATTTTTCAGTCTCTCTCTAAAAGATCGCAATACAAATACTGTATTTTGCAATAAATATGATGATTTACTTCTCTATTATTCTCAGAATAACAAATTTAATTTGTTAATAATTTAATTTACTTAATTTTACAGTCAAATTGTATTTATCATTTAATCAATTTAAATAATTACATTTTAAGAAACTAGAGTAATAACTAAATATTTTGATCTGCACATTTTATTCACCAATGTTTTGTTTTAGAAACTAACATTCTTCGACGACTTTATGAAGACGAATGGAAAATTTTATATACTGACTACCGTATCGAAATTGACAAATCAATTACAAGCACTAATGCATGATGACGTTCATCACTTCACAATTTTAGAAAAATTTACAAAATGATCAACAGCTGTTCAATTGATTAGTTTAAATCTATCGTTCATATTAGCACTAGTGGATTCATTCAAACCCAGTTTACGTGAGCTGAGGTTTAACCCAGTTACAAACAATACAGAAAAACTATATTATCTAAATCAGAAGTGTGAATCGGACCCACAATCCATTGAACTATGAAAATCAGAAAATTTATCATTCAACTAGCATATGTAAGCGCTTTTCCAATTGGTTGACTTATTTTTCTATCTACTATAACTATTTCAACATAAATGTTCCATCTATCGGAAACAAAAGTTTAAATTGGTTTCCTAGTCATTACAGCTATCTCTATTAAACGTAGTAATGGGATCTACAAACTATGGAATTATGAAAACTGGAATATTAGCTGTATTTAAGTTATTAGAAAATGGTTTTTGAATCCTAAATTAACATGGCATATTTCTTTTTTCTTGGTAAATTGATGTATATGTAGAGAAGAAGTGTTGAAATTATGCAATAGGATTTTCACTTGAAAAATTTCTTTAAAAATTCCAGTATTTAAAATTTATAAAATATTAATTTAAATTAAAAAAATTAAAAAATAAAAATAAAAATAATTAAATTAAATTTAAATAAATGAAAACTTTATTTTATGCTAAATTAAATAGTCAAAATGAAGTATATGCATTAATACTAGGATATTACAGATGCAATTGTGTATCAATAAGCATATATATAATATTATATATCAATATTACACCTCAATAATTAAAACCAATAAATGCGTATATTTTTAATAAACTGTATACAATTTTCTATTTTTATTTAATGAGTAAGAAGTGACAATATTAAGTCAAATATATGAAAACTGCATGTTTAAAATTAGGGTAAATAAAAAAGTACTTATTATCAACATGATGAAGAGTATGATAACAGCATGAGCAAATAAATTTCCATTTAATAGTATAACCTGCTAATTTTTTCTCTAATTACGTTATATTCGGGCTAACGAAATATTTATTTTACCTCAACAAACATAATATTTAATTAAATTTGTGATAACAATGATATTGTCAAAATCAGATACTTATTCTTTATTTCACATTAAGTTTCCAGTTAAAAATTTTGAATATAATTTTTGTAACTGCAAATAACATTGGTGGTTAGAGATAGGTAGTTTTTCTTTTTAATATCTTCAGGTAAACACTTACCATGTTTTCAGGTAAAACTTTCGCTCAATATAATAATTGCAGTTTTTTTTAACAATACTTGCTATTTTCGTAGTCATGTAATAAACGTTATTTTGTATAAAAAAAATATCTATAAAGTATATCTAAGCAAATAGAACAAAATTTAGGACGTTTGAAAAAAATTCTCTTTAGTTACAAAATTATTAAATCTAGAATACTTAACCAGCGTTTAAATGCAATTCTGATAAGCAGCGTATTTAAATGAAAAAAAACCGCTTAAAAGAATACGACAACAAAAAAGCACAAAAATTACGTGTCTCAGTTCTTGAAACGAACAGAGTTCCGAAACTGTATACATCCAGAAGTCAGTTTAAAAAGCTATGTTAATTATATTTAATGTAGTTTGAATTTGTAATTAAACATTTGAAGTTAAACATAGACTATTTTTAAAGATAACCGTAATCAATATATTAATATAAGTTTTGCTCTATTTCGAGTAGCTATTTGACAAATATTCGAGGGAAACACTGTAAAAAATTTCATCTATATTTTGAGTACTTCTTTACATAGTGTTTTGCGAATTAGATCTCCTATAATTAAATGCTAACTTACTAACATATACACAATTAGTACTTTCTTTATTTTTATATTTTATCATTTGTGTTATAGTTTCACATTTTGTTCTTGTAAATACTACTTTGAGCAATTTGAAAATTTTAAAAGTATAAGCATTTTAATTTTAATTTAAGTAATTTTTTTTCTTTTTGCTCTATAATTTCTTTTGCACAAGATAGCAATTTTGATTGATATCTTCTATTTAAAGACTGAACTACTAGAAAACATTCATAGCCTTTGCAGGAATCAAAATGGTTTATGAATTGAACATAAAATGGTATTCACTCAGCTTTAATTTTATATGGATCAATTAAATAGTTTAAGTATAATAAATACAAATCATAAAATAATTGTTTTTACAATATATTTAATAGTTTTTTTATAAATGTGTATTTAATTCGAAAGAATCTTTTAAACAATTATGTATAAAAATTTCGGTATTTATACATGTCAGAATAAATATCAATATTTATATCTCATATTTTTGTTTCTAATTTTGCTTAACAAAATCCTTCAAACCATCAAGTTTAAGAAAAACATTTGGACTCAAATGTAATATTTCGTACAAGTCACGTTTACCACAATGCGTTATAAAAGTAAAATATAAATTCTAGTTTCAATTTCCTAGAAAAGAGGATAATCAAGTTTTAGATCAATTAAGTTTAGTATTAAATTTTACTGTAAGGAAATATCTGAAAATTGTTTTGTAAGAATTTCATATGCGAATCATCTAATTATTTTTGTATGATTAACTGCTGCACAAGAATAATAGTTAGCATTCAAGAGGTCTTGTAAATGGAAAACAGGTAAGGACTTTTTTATTCTATAATTGATTTCTAAATTGAATTAAAAGAAAATAAAGATATTAACAATTAAATTTATAAAATATGTATTATAATTAATATATTTCATTAGCATTCGTTTTTCTTCTCATCAGAAAAAGATGTTTGATGGTTTTAAATAAAGAATACTCTTTAATAATTCTTAAAAGTTAATTAAACTGGTTAATTCTTAAAACTTATTAAGCAGATAATTCTGCTAGAACTATATTTTAAAATTTAAATTATTGATGAAACTATAAAAATAAAAATATATACATTGTTCAAAAAATTAGAAGAGCAAACAAGAAAATGCAGAGAGTTGCTTTAATGAAATATCGTCATAATATGCTTATAATAAAATACAAGTATAAAAAACAAAAACAAAAATATAGAGGAATTTTAATTTCTTTAAATTATTTAAAGAAATGGAAAGGTACTTTAAGCCAAGAAATTTGATAAAAGTCGTAAGTTTCGTTTTTCACTCAAATCTCATTTCTTGCAAAAGAAAACTAATTAGACAAGAACCTACTGATTATGAAAGCCATAACAGATATTCAAGTTCGATGGTGGGATTTAAACCCACGAACTGCTGAACCAAGAGCCAGAACATCAACCATGAACAGATTCTAGTTCGTCATGCAAATCGCAAAAGTACTTATTTTTATATCATGCATGTGTTAGTATGGTTTAAACTTGAATAGTTAAAGCTTGTTTCGCTTAGACAAAACCCAGCACATGACTGCTTTACTTGGATGTGATGAAATTATTGTAATATTTTGCGTAATACTGCGTTTAGGAGCTCCATATTTAAAAATTACATTCATAGAAATGTATAACAATCATCATTGTCCTATATTTTTCCAAGATTATACAATTAAAAGTCTTATAATTTAATTATTCATTTTCATTAATTTCATATTCTCATTGTTTACCACGTATTTTTAAAGCTATGATTTTCTTACGTAATATAAAATAACTTTATTGAAAATGATAATGATATCTTTCTTTGAAAATGATATCTTTCTTTAATGATACAGAGTTAAAAATAGAAATATTTTTACAAAATAATGAGAATGAACATTTCACTATCACATTAAAAAGATTTACTTTATTAAAATTTTTACGTACCGGAATAAATTACAAATTAAATTTTCATGAACTCAAGAATTCAAGTAAGTAGCTAATTAAATTGGACACGATATATGCGTGACAGTATTTCGGTAACAAGGATAGAATAACTAATGGAGTGG
>JAPDSC010047820.1:4489-17034 GCA_026290005.1 Latrodectus geometricus
ACAAGAATGAAAATATATTCAAATTATATTTACTGAGTATTTAAAAACAATTGGAAATGATGTTTATCATACAATTTATTTCAAGAATTGCTGAAACAAGTAATAACCTAAATTTTTCTTTTTATCCTTTGCATTTCTTTATTAACTCATTGAAGGGATGAAAGTCTTAAGTAGTAACATAACTGATTCCATTTTAATCCATATTCAATCTTCCTCAACATGAATAAACAAAAAAAAAAAAAAAAAAAGGGAAAATATGTTTAAAATAATTCAGTTTAATATTTGAAACTCACTCTAAGTTTTCAGTTAAATATGTATCTTGAAAGTCAAAGTAATTCAGCTAAATTGTTCTTTACTAGTAAAATATTTATGACTTTATATTTACATAATATTATAAAATCTGTACTAATTTTGTTCATCAAATATATTTCTAAACATCATCTATGACATTTAATTACTTTGAAATTATTGAGATGGAAAAAAATTACAACTATTGTTTGTAAAGACTGGTTGATGTTTAACTATTAATAACCCTTAAGGTCTAATAACTTATTATAAATTAATAATAAAAATCATCAGAGTGCATATGGATTCTGTTGAGAAACATTGCTTGTAATGCTAACTCTTCCTCAAGTAAAGGTTTTAGCTGCTAAAGGACCAATTTTTTACTGAAACATCTGTATAAATGATATTTAATGTAGGTAAATTCTTTAATGCAGTCACTGGCTTAAATGTTTAAAAATGTTTTTCTTATATCTTGCATATTTAATATTTTAACTAAATCTTTTCATTGATTCTATTTGTGCTTCTCTATTTATACACTATATATATAATATATATTATGCACATTATATCTTATGCTGCTGCATAAATTCTCAACAGAAAAATCTTGATATTATAAAATACGTTAAATTCAATTTTAAATATATTTTCATATTGATTTTAAATTTATATTTTTGAGTTATTCATTTTTAATCAAATAATATTTTAAAATCATGATAAAACTTCATTTTCATTTTGGAATTTTTTTTATGATTTTAGAGAAATCTAATAGAAGTCAATCTCCTGAACATAGTGCAGAATCAGAAGAAGAAAATCAAAGTGATCAAGAATCTGAGCATGCTGCTCACAGTGAAAGATCAGAAGCTAATGATAGTGACTCTGGTCAATGTAATGGACAAGAAGCCTCAGATGCAGCATCTGAAGGTCAGCATTCAGATGTAGAGCAATCAGAAGGAGAACAACAATCTGATGGTGAACCACAATCTGGTGCTGAACAACAATCTGATAATGAACAACAGTCTGATGTTGAGCAACAGTCTGATGTCGAGCAACAATCTGATGTTGAGCAACAATCAGAGGCTGAACAACAGTCTGATGTTGATCAGCATTCTGATGCTGAAGCTCAACAATCTGATGCAGAGGCTCAACAATCTGAGGAAGAAGAACGTCAATCAGATGGAGATGCTGCGCAGTCAGATGCTGAAGCTCAGCAATCAGATGCTGAAGAACAGTCTGATATGGAGCAACAATCTGATGCTGAAGGCCAGCAATCAGAAGCTGAACAATCAGATGCTGAAGCCCAACAATCTGATGCTGAAGATCAGCAAGTGCAAGATGAGCAACAATCAGATGTAGAAGGACAACAGTCTGATGTGGAAGAACAGCAGTCAGATGTAGAGGAACAGCAATCAGATGTGGAAATGCAACATTCTGAAGCTGAATCTGAAACTCAACACTCAGATGCTGGTTCTGGTGAACAGCATTCAGATGCTGGATCTGAAGCTGAACATTCTGATAATGAATCTGCTAAACAAGGATCAGAAGATGATGCATCTGATCACCATGAATCAGATGAAGAAGCTAGTGCTCAGCAGGAAAAAATTGTCTCAGATAATGAATATCATTCAGCTCATAGTGGATCTCCTCAGAGTGTTCAAGCTCAATCTGATGCTGAAGCACCAAGTCCAGCTGGCTCTGACCAGTCTGGTGAAAAAGAAGAATCAGAGGCAGGTTCTGGAAATGAATCTGAAGAGGAAAATAGAGCAGGTATTTATTACTTTTTTGTTTAAGTTATATCATTTAATATATTTTTATATTTGTATTAAAGTATATAGAGTAATTTTATCATTTATTATATTTCTTTTTTTAATGTGGGATTTTATTTCTAATTGAAACTATTTTATAAAAGACCCAAAATGTATTAAAAATATTAGAAACTGTACATTGTGATAATTTTTTTAGTTATTGTAAAATATTTCACCTCATTGAAGAAAATATATTGTAGATTGCAAAAGGCTTTGCTACAGTTTTCAACTTCTAGCATCCATCATGCTGTATTAGAGATTATATACACCATTCTATAACATAAAGATTGATATTATTGAACTTGTAAAGGTTTTTCAATTTCATATGCAGACAAGATTAGCCTTTTAAAGTCTAAATTTTTAATCTTATACAAGAGCAATTACTATCTTAAATTTTTTTATGTTAACTTTACAAGAGTTTGCTGACTGCACAGTTTGATAACTTTCAGAAGGAAATTTTGTTTCATTATTGTCAATATCATGTCTACTCACTTTTCCAAAAATTATGCATGCAGAGAAAAATGTTGGCAACATGTCAATTAGTCTATGTCTAATTGTGTTCAAAGATGCGTGTAAATTTGCTATGCAGTAGGCATAAAAATCTGATAAGCACATGCTATGTGCCTCAGAATATCAAATCTTCCAAAATGGAAGCATCTTAAGGGATTTCATTGAAATATTTCTTGTATAAGACATTTAAAAAGGAGTTCTGTGCTGACAGCACAATATTTGAAAGAAGTTATAGTCTCCATTATAAGATTTATGCTTCTGGAGGCTCAATAATTACAGTGAATAAAGAAGTGAAGTTTGAATTACTTGATCTATGAATAATTAAATATTCAATGATCAATTAGTTTCAAAATTTCAGTACTTAATGAAGAGAAAAAACTTTCTGTGATTGTTAAATTAAATAAATTTTGCTCCATTTTTCTTTAATAAATCCATTTTCTTCAAATATTCTTTCATATTAATTAAATATATAACTTATGTACATAGGTTTAAATATAATTGTTTACCAAAATCACAAGTTAATAAGTATTACATTTTTTATGAAATAAGCTATCATATCTAATTTTATTCTTTCAACTGTTGGAAAATGTCTCCTTTACAAGCATTATATCATCAAGTTGCTTAAAAATATTTAAAGTTTTTTTTTTAATTAAATTAAAATGAAAAAATTTATTAAAAGCTTAGCTCTGAAAAAATATATGTTAATTATTTCCAAATACTTATAGCAAAAAAGAAGACTAATAAAACTTTTGATTTGCTTGTATACTTTGAACTTATTTACAAAAATTAAGTTCTGATTAATATTATATTACCTCTTTGGATTTATTCCCAATTTTAAAAAAATAAGATTTCATTTGAAATAAATGCTTATTAATACATTCAAAATATGCTTTTAATCCATATTTTAAGCATGCAGTTAAAACAAAAATATTTGATATTAAATATATAGCATAAAGTTCAAATATGTGAATTTATGTTTATTAGAGATTAAGTTCGAAGCTTATCATTTGAAGTGTGTGTGTGCACAAGTGCAACCCATTCATCCTGTCTTATTGAGCTGTCAGTGGTTATTGTTCTTACCATTGATTCCATGGTTTATGGGCTCAAATCCCGAGGTGGGATTTGGTGTTTTTAATGATTTGGAATTTACTTTAAACTGTAGGTCCCAGTCTTAACAATCAGTTGCAAAAAACGATTGTTAAGTGTCTTTTTACAAGTGTTGAGCGTGTATACAAGTGTTGAGTCATTAACTTGCCTTAATAGTCTATTATTAAAGAAAACATTTTAAAATTTTAAGTTGTAAATATTTTTATTTACTTTGATAAATTTTATGTAAAAATATTCAACTTGTGAGAAATGATCTTCACTCACTTATTGTATCACATTTATAATGATATTAAATTCCTTTTCAGGAATCTAAGGTTCTGTATATTGAATTAAAATTGAATTAGTGGTAAAAAAATTATCATCAATTAAAATTGAATTAGTAATAAATAGAAAAATTTAAATATATCCTATGTAAATTTGATTCTTTATTATATATGTGAATACTTTTATGCACATGGATAAGTAGGTGATTATACAAATAAATGAGTGTGATTGAATGAAAATATATTTTCATATTATTTATTATCTATAAACATATTTAGTTCATATAATTTCTTGGGTAATTTTGTAGTTATTTTAATAAAATAAATTGGTCTGCAGATTTATAATTACATTTCTGATTGATTTTCATCTATTAAATGTTAGGTTTTCTTTGTAAAGATTTTAAAAAATTTAAGTTTATATCTTAAGTTTAATTTGAAAAAATGATAGAAAATTGCTATGAATTGTGTGTGATGCATTCTAACTATAGTTTTGTAAAAAATCTTTTGATAAAAGTCTGTTTTTCACTCAAATTTTAAAAGTTTTAATATTAGAATATAACTCTTTATACTTAACCAAAACAAATACCATCAATTTCAGTCTCTGATGATGATACTGAAAAGGCACATGAAAAAGATAGAGAAGGATCTGCTCAAGGCAAATACACTTATTTTATTTTATTTATTCTTTATAAGTTACTTTTTATTAACTCCTAATTTCTGGTTTTGTTTGCGATTAATTAAAATGTAAAGATTTAAAATAATTAATGTTTTTGATTGTGAAATAATTTTGAAAAAAGTAGGAAAAAAAAATCAGTAGATTTCTTTGAATTTCATCAGAATTATAATAAATAATATTATTATAAATAATTTATAATTTGATTACTTTTAGTCACACAACTTATAACATATTATTAATTCAAATTTTTTCTAATTTATAAAATGCTATGAGCCAATATGTATTAGACGCAGTATCCAGTTTTCATGCAAATTGCTGTACAGTTATTTTGCTTACCTAAATTACATCATTGTATAAATATTTGGCTGCTCAATATCTGGCTTTCAAAATCCCGATTGCACTCCAAATTTGAATATTGTAATTTTGCGCTGTTTTCGATTTCAGATATGGAAATTTCAAATACTTTATTAATTTTGTAATAATTTTGCTTATAATAACTAGTATCTAACTTTACAAATTTCAAAGAATACAAAATCAAATAAAATGTATGCAATTAATTTGCATGAATATTTTCTTTCTATCAGTCAGTATACAAGTACACTGTATATAAGAATAACAAGCAAGTATAAAAATTGTGCTATAAATCGAAATCAAAAAATAAATATATCAGTGTTTAGAAAATATAAATTTTAATTAACAGCAGCTTTAATTAATGCTCACCTTAAAAACATTAAAAATACAGTCTGACATAAGCTCAGACAATCAAGCTATGAAGTTAAGTCAATAAATTACATTTTTATGTAAACTCTGGTTTTAGTTAATCAGGTAGTGGTATTCACCTTAAAAGAATATTACAAATGCAATCCAGTATAAAAGACAACTGGACAATAAAGCTAAATAAATATAAATATTTTTTTTTTATGCAAACTTGAGTTTTTAATTAACAAGCATTATAAACAACAATAAACATAACTCAAATATTTCTGTCATATAAATATTCAAATATTTCTACTTGCTATGTATGAAAAATTTGTATATATAAAAAATAAATCTACTATAAATAGTCAAATATTTCTACCAATACTTAATAAGTTACATAGTTTATTACACACAACAGCAATCTTAATGGAATAACACATAAAGTAAAAGTACTCACCTTAACATCACTTGCAGAAGAATTTTAAAAGGAAAAGGAATGCAAATTCAATTCATTACTATTCATATTTTCACTTGCTACACACAAATACTAAAATTTAAGTTTTTCTTCTTAGTACACTTTCAAAACAAAATGAAACTTGAACATTTAATATACAATCATAAATCAAAACGCATCACAAAAGTTTCAAAGGTTACTAAAATTCCAAACAAATTTTATGCTTGCAGCATCAGGTTATGTCATAAAATCACAAGAAGCCATTCTGGCACAGTAATCTACAGGTTTTAAATTAGTAATAGTATTATTTTAAATTAGTAATTATTTTAAAAATTGTATGAGGAGATTTCATTAATTATGTCTTTATAGAAATTCATTTTATCGGCCCTTGTTTAAAATGCCCTGAACAATTGAAAAGAAAAATTTTCTTTTATAACTTATATAAATCAAAATTTTTGACATTTCTAGGATCAGATGAAGAAAAAGAAATTGCATCACCAACAAAATCAGAGTATTTTGATGGAGATTCAGATGCAGCACGTATGTGTTTGATTATTTTTATTTTATAATCCAGTATTGTTTCATAATTTTAAGTAATTAATAAATTGTAATTGCAGATTCCGATGATGATACTCCACCTAAGAAGAAGCAAAAAGTAGTTCATCAAGAATCAGGTTTGTTTTTAATTCTGCTGTTATATTTGAGAATTTTCATCATTATTTAAATTTTTAATCAATTTTTATGCATAGTCAGGTCTTTTTTTTTCCCCCATTAATTTGAAGTTGTCATTCTCTTAAGAATATCAGAAAAAATAACCTGTTTCATTTCACATAATTAATGAACTAACTAAATTAGCTTTTCAATTTCTGAATATTATCCTTTTGTGACAATAAACATGAATTCGGTAAGTTTTTATTTCAGAGGTTTATTTTTTTTCAATTTTTTTATTTTAGGAAAGTTTTTCTGATAAGTAATAAATGTTTTAACTATCCACAGTCTACTTAAAGTAGTTAAGATATCAAATTAGCCATTTTTATAATTTTATATGCGTACCTAATGTAAAAGATAATTATGCTTTCAGATATATATATATATATATATATATATATATATATATATATATATATATTTAAATACTCAATTGTTATATTTTAGTGATAACATCAAAAAAGGAAACTTATGAGTATTTACTTAATTAAAAATATTCTTTTGGAAAAAATATGGTATACATTAGTTTTCTCTAATGTTAATTTATACATATTATGGCAAATATTTTATTTATGGAGTAAAATCTATAGAATAAGAAAGAAAACTAACTGTACATATTTTAATATTATGTTAATAAATAAAGTTAACTTGTAAAGTGAATATTTTTTTAAACAAAAATGTAAATTGCGATTGTTTCTTATTTCATCTGTTATTTTTATTTCATAAATTGTTATTCAATAAAATTTTAGAATCAAAATTTATTTTTCTTTATGTAATTAAAATATGTATAAACTGTGGAAAAACTCTGTTATATAAAAAAATCTTTTGATGTCAAATCTTTCTACTAAATGTGTGGGGTTTTTTCTGCATTATTTTATTTAATTTAGCCAATATTCATCAGATAAGATATTTCTGATGCATTTTTTTTATTATTACTTAAGTAATTGACCCTAAATAAGTGAAGCAACATAGTTTTTTATTTTAAACAAATAGATTTAATTATTATATAATGTTATTTGCCAATTTTTGGTCTTTGTCTGTATATGTATAAAAAATTTAAGGTTCTGTGAGCTTATTTTTTTATAAAAATAAATAAAGTGTTTAGCATTTTCCTGTTTCATTATTCCTGCTAAACAAATATTTTTAACTATATTTCAAGTATTAACATGTTATGAAAAATATTAAAAATATATTCAAGTATAAACACATTTTTTAACTGAGGCAAATACAATTTTTTTTTTTTTTTTAAACATTTTTTAAAAACCATTATCGATTTTATTTTCCAAATATTTTTACTGTATATATTGTAATTTCTTCCTTGTTAAAAATAAATTTCCCACAGAATAGGAATAACCAATTTCAGATACTAATGCTATTGGAAAGGCTTAGCCATGCATATATTAAATTTATTTTGTAACAAATATCACCATATGTTTCAGCTTAGATGGAAATGATGTTTTAGCATATTGCTACGAATGTTTTTATATTTTAAAGGAAATTATTAATAAATAAAAAAAAAGTTTTTATAACTAAGGATGAGAATTATTCAATAGAAACTTCAAAAGTCTTTTTCAAGTTTTTTGAAGTTTAATTGTTTTAACTTATTTGAAAACATATTTTTAAAGATCGAATAATTAATGTTTAATCAAATATGGAATTAATTGTTCTTCAATTCAATGCTTAATAGGTATGCTATTTCTATAGCAGGGGTGGCAAGGACGTCGACCGTGGTCGACTGGTAGACCGCGAAGACATTTATGACTTATGACATAGAATCAATGAATTATTTAAAATAAAAGTTTACTGCAGTCTATGCTTTAAAACCCAAAACAAACTGTGCAAAGATTTACGTTTTAAAGATTTATGATTAAAGATTTACGATTTAAAATCTTAAACGGACATGATGAGGACACGATTAAAACATTAAAAAAAATATAGAAAGGTATGCATCTCAATTAAGAGAAAATATGAATTGAGAAACTTCAAAAACATGGAGAAAGAGTGCATCCATAACCCAAACCGAGACTTCGAAGATTTCGCTTAATACTTACTTGTTTTGTTTCAAGAATTTGGAAGAAGATTCCTTGATTTAATTATTTTGAAAGAAATACTCAATTTTATGATATTTCCATTTAATGAAAATGTTAACATTGATGGAGTATCTGAAAAAATAGGATATTTAATAGATATCACATC
Source organism: Latrodectus geometricus (assembly GCA_026290005.1). Taxonomy (NCBI): domain Eukaryota; kingdom Metazoa; phylum Arthropoda; class Arachnida; order Araneae; family Theridiidae; genus Latrodectus; species Latrodectus geometricus. The sequence goes on from JAPDSC010047820.1 coordinate 13,190, forward strand.
AGTCACGGTCGAGAAATTTTATTAAATTAAGATGCGATATATTTCTTAAATCCAGAGCATATTTAGCGATACTGATTTTTGGAAATTAATTTCTGAGGAAACGTTTTAAAATATTTACAAATTGATTTGTATTTGAAATCATACTTTGGATCGAGGTATCTTTGCGAATCTGCTTTTTCAATCATGAACAAAAAACAAACATTGGTCGCATTTAACAGATGAACATTTAACATGAATGACATTGGTTGACCGCCTTCGATTTTTTAAATGTGGAGTAGACCCCGCATCCCAAAAGTTCGGCCACCCATGTTCCATAGCATACTTGTTGAACATTTTCATAATTTTAAGTTCATTTTTGAGATATATATATATATATATATATATATATATATATATATATATATATATATATAATCATAGCTATTTATAAGTGATATTTTCCTGTATTGAAATCATTCAAACATTGGCTGATATATTGATATATGTTTAAGTAAAGTACTTTTACTTTAGATTCTGATGGTGACAGAAAGGAAAGTAGTGGAGACGAAGATTTATCAGCAAATGGTATGTATTTCAAACATTTTAAATTTTACTTTTTATTTATTTCTTCTATTGAATACTTTAATATTATCTTAATTAAATTGATTGATTTTTCTGTTAATAGTTTTATTTTAAAACTAAATTCTCCACTTTGTGAAAACTATGAACAACTTTTTATAATTTCTTTATTATATTTCTGTGTTTCATATAGATAGCTTTAAAAAACTTCATAATGACTTCTAGCATATATATTTACTAGAAATAGATAAATTACAATCATATTTATATTATTGTTTAATTTTTAATGTTTCCTTCTTATATTTTTAAGGAATTCATCCTGGATTTCTAATTAAACTTAGTAATTAATAGTTGTATTTTCTTAAAAGTTTTAAACAAATTCAGATTCTCTATATCTGCTAATTACAATAATTCTAGGCTGAAAAAGATGGATGTTTAATGATAATTTATGTATTTTTAGAATCAGTTAGAAAGCACAAAAGGAAGCGTAAACTTAGCAGTGATGAAGAAAATGAATCCGGGCAAGGTGTGTAATTAAGTCATTTATTATGGTGCTGATAACTTCAATGGTTCAGTTTTTTGCATTGAATAAACTAATAATTGATTTTTAAGTAAAAATAATTAATTTTTAAAGCTTGAAGACCTTAAATTAATAAAAAAAAGTTATTATTTATTTAAAATTGATTTGGATTGATATTGGTAATTAACAGCTTCAAAATTAACTATTAAAACAATTTGTTTATCATTTTTACTTTTAGAATATTTTATATTGTTTTAATTCATAAAATTATTTGTAAATTAAAATATTAATCTCAAGTAATATGATAAATAACTTTTAAATTTTTCAGAGTCCATATCAGAAAAGAAACGAAAGAAAAGATCTGTTCTTGATGATTCTGATGAAGGTATGCATGGTGAATGAAATGAAATAGTTTTTAAATATTTATAGTTATTTAACTAATTCCTCTGTAATTTATTTAATGAAATTTCCTTCTTCACTAATAAATTTTACATTTTAGGTTCTGATGCAGATCGTGCCCAAGACTCTGATGCAGGTAAGCATTTTTTAAATAGTAAATTATGAAGAAATTTTTCTTTATAAAGACTAATATAATATTATTCATATTAAGAATGCAATACCATGTTTTTTACTAAAAATTAAATTTATATTCTTTTGTAACACTGAAATTTAAAACTCATTACATTAAAAATGCGAAATAAATAAAATTATTTCCTGAGAAACTTGTGAAAGAAAAAAACTAATAAATATGTGAAACTAGATTATAGAAAATCAAACTATTCTTAATGTGTTTAGCTACTAGTGTGCGTAACATAAGTACCCAGTTAATAAGGTAGATAAAAAAATTACATATATTAAATATATAAATTATTTTTATAACATGTATATTCATTTTGTAGGGCAATTTATTTTACAGATCATCTTTAACCATGTTTTATAGATCTAAGTTTTTATTTATTTCAGTTATTGCTTGGATATTTAATCAATATATCTACTTGAATTTTATACAAAAATTTAACAAATTTTGTAAGTTATTAATTATTGTGATTCTCAAGCTTTTCATTTTTGTAACCCATCAAATTTATTTAAGAAAAAAGTTTATTTTTAATCCATTTGTATACATTACTTTTATATTCTCTGAGTATCTTATTATGCAAATTTATCATGTCATGAATTATACATATCATATATAAATTTAACATATCATTAGCATTTTATTATTTAGATGTATAGAATTTGCATGGTGTATTAAACTTAATGTACTAAAGAACAAGAAATTTGATACAATATCATCATGGATTGTAAAAATCATGAAAGAAACTCGATGCCTAAATATTTAATGCAAGTTTTCATGGTTCCAAGTTTCTTGTCTGAGTTTAGCAATGTGGCATTGTCAAGCTGAAGAATTCACTTTCTTAGATTATCAATCAGAAAGTTGTGATTTTGCATTTTGATTCATTGGAATCAATATTTTAACATTTATCATATTTTTACTTTTGATTTTCATTTAACTTTTACTTTGCATTGAGTTGGAGTCTTATTGGGTTATTTTTGTGTATTTTGTTTTTCAATGTCAGTGATAAATTTGATTTTTAACAGTAAAAACAATGACTTGCTTTTTAATGTTTGTAAATTTTGCTGTAGTTATTTTAAAATTGAAAATTAAAAAATAACTTTTATTTTGTATTATATTTTCTAATATTTTTGAGGTTGTAAAATTTTCTAAATAAGATTTTTATTGTAATTAAATTTATTTTTGACTGAGAGAATAGAAAGTCTGTAAAAATATTTTGTGTGTGACATTGTATTAATTATAACTCAACATTAAAATATTGTACTCTAATAAAATACGTCTTTTTTACAATTCTGTTGTAAGATTTATGACATGTATTAAATTTAGGATAATTACTCCTCTCTTTTGACTGAACTTTAATATGCAGTGTATTCATTGATAAAAAGTGTTTTTATTTGAAAACTAGGAAAATTGGGCACCATAGTTTATCTTGTATTTAATCTAGCACTGCACTTGTAATTATAAAATTTTGAAAATGATAAGGATAATAAATAATGATAATAACAAATGTAATATTTTAAATAAACACAAATTAATTTAAAATATTCCTATAAAAGCATAATCAAAATATATAATACAAAAATACACTAAAACTGACATTTGTAATAAATGCACTCCTTTGGCAAATATTGTCACATTTTAATTTCCAGCAGAAACTATTGTCTTTAAAATGTAATCAAATATATTTGTAGTTTTCTGGGTTTATCTTGGCACATATCATATTAGAGAAAACTTGGTGTTTGTTATAAATCCAATATTTAGTTCAAATTGGTAAAGAATGTGAATATTGTACCAATGTATTTTCTCATTGGATTTCGAATATTACACTTTACAAAATACAATCTTTGTTAATGTGTAACTTCACTGAGCACAGAAGTTCACAGTCTCAATTTTCCAGTAATTCTGCTCATAACAAATTCAGATTGTTCAGACATGTTCCAGTGAATTTTTCCTTGAAGAAAGGAGTTGATATATTCACAACTACCTTTACTGGTTCATTGAAATGTGTTTTATTTCATTAAAATACATGTATTGTACTTACCCCTTGTTTTATTCTCAGACAAGATGCCATAAATTTTCAATAAAATAGATTTTACTTTTTTAAATAAATATTGTATTCTTTCCTTGCTACACTATTATTTCATGCATATATATATATATATATATATATATATATATATATATATATATATA
>JAPDSC010047820.1:17044-42366 GCA_026290005.1 Latrodectus geometricus
GTTTTTCCTAAAAGAGGAAAATTTAAAATGGTAATAATTCATTTCAAATCTACATTATATAGCACATAATAAGCATTTTGAAATTTAATAAAGAAAATTAGTCCACCTTTAAATCTGCCTTTTTCTATCTTCTGACTATTAACTAAGTTATTGGTTCTGTTAACTAATTTATATTAAAATTTTCCATTTATTCGGATCCTTTATCTATTGCTTATTTGGCATGTAATTTATATACTATTAAAGTCATCCCTTTATGAGTAGTTTAAAAAAATTCAATTTTGAATGTGTATTTTTTTACAATTAACACATTTTTTACAAAATGTCATAGTACATGAAGCAAGTATTTCTTCTTGTATTTTTTCCCTCCTCTTCAATGTAAGAGTTTCTGCCATCATTGGAATTGGGAATTCCTCTTCAGCAGCTTCCTTAATCTAGATATAATAAAAATGAATCGTTTTATTAAATATTTAAACATTTTGTATTAATGTGATGTTGTTTAATGTTTTAATAAAGGAGAAAAAAATACTATACTTACATAGATTTTAAATACTCTCCTTTGTAAGTGCTTTTTCCAAGGATTAATAACATTTCAAACACCAGTATTTTGTTTCATAATTGTCATCAATTCTTGGAACAGTGTAAAAAGATGTCATGACTTTAAATTATTGTAGTAAATTATAAGTTTTTGTAAAAAAAATATCAGTGTTTGGAACAGATATCTATGAACTCTGACTGCATGTAATTATCAAGGTTTTTAGATTTATATAAAAATTTTAATCTGATCATTTAAATCATGAATAAAGTTATCTGAAAATCAAACAATTTTTTTTATCCACATTAATTTTAAAAAAGTAAATTTAGCTTATGTATCTAACTTACATCATTATAAATTTTTGATGCATTTCAATATTTAAATTTTCATTGCAAGGAATAATAAATATTCATGAAATTTAGATTAGAATGATTTAAAAAAATTTCTGAATGAAAAGTTTCTATTTTTGTTTAATTATACTAATAAATATAATTAATTAATTTGAGCTAGAATGTGAAAAAAATGCAGAGTTGACAATAATTTGTAGAAAAGATACAAATTTTTAAAGTTCAGTTTCTTCAATTCAGTGTTATTTGTGCTTCTTAAAAATACAACTATTTTAATCAACTTGTGTATTTGTTTTAAAATTCTAATTATTTGAAACATTGCGTATTTTTAGAATGGACTAAAGTATAACATCAAATGAATAAAATAATTATAGTATAATTGTGTACATTTATGTGATTACAATAATTCACATCAAAGCAATTAGTTATTTCTTGTAGAATAAAGTTAAAAAATTGATTAAACTTTCTTGGCATAGTTTTAAATAATGAATAATTTGAATACAAAAATATGATTAATTATTGAAAATAATGAAACAATTAAAAATAAATAACTAGATAGCTTTTTTATCAAATGTTTTATTAAAAAAATTACTTACTATACTACTTCAATGAGATAGTACTTCTTTCTTCTATTTTAGCAAATACTGGCTTTTTGAAAGATTTTATTTTTTAAATTAGAGTTACTGATGCATTTAAAATAGCAGAAAGTTCACAATAACCTTCCACTTTACAATTTTTATTGCAATATTCTGTGGAACCTTTATTCCACAAGCATGGCACATTTTCATATTCTTCAATTAAAATGTACATATTTTAGTTGTACCAGTTCTTATACCTAAATGGGACATCAAAAACTGAAACTTTCTGAGTGCAAAGAAAGTATTTCAAACTGAAAATCTTGATTTTCATGTCTTTCAGTGATGTCACCATTCCATAAGCTGATTGGCTGTGGACAAAAATCTCAGATGGAAATTAGAACATTTTCTACTTAGTTCTGAGTTATTTTATTGGAGCTCAATCACCGAGAATGTGTTTACTCACTTTGAATTTTTAATGGCACCTGGTTCAAAGAAAATTCAAACGAGAAACTTGGTGAACAACACTTCAAGAGGTGTGTGCTTCATTTTGCCATCTGAACTTCCATTTCTATCAGTTGTTGTTGGTTTTTTTCTATTTCTAAAATTATTTCTTTGTTGTAGAATAATGAAATTGGAATCATAATTTTTTCTACTATATTCAAACTTTTGAGTTTATAATTTAATATGAAATGTATTATGATCTAAAAGCAGAACAGTTTACATTCTCTACTGTGTTCTCATTAGTATTGATTTTATAATTAATGTAATATTTTGTCAAAAGTATTATTTTTGATTAATATAAATATTTTAAATATTGAGTAAGTGTAAAGTATTTTTGTTCCTCTAAAAACACTTTATTTGGATTAATTTTTCTTCCTTAGTTCTTTTCATGCCATGTAAAGGGAAAAAAATGAGACTTAAACTTTATATATATATATTAGTGCTCTGCTGAATTTATTTGTAAGGGAAGAGGGGAAATTCTATTTGATAAGTTATTATGATGCTTAGTTTGGTCTCCAAGATGTATTAAATTGGACCATCCTTGATTCAAATCATTTATATCCCAATGACAATGAAGCTTAAAAACTTATGAATGCATTAAATCTTATTTAAGATTATTTATAATTAATCTTATTTTTATTACATAATAAATAACTTAAATCTATTATAAAGAATTATAATTATTTTAAATCTTATTACTAATTTTATTTGTATTTTTTCTACTTTGCATATTTTTATACAACTTATTTAATTTTTAAATGATCATAAACTGAATGGGGTAGATTTTAATTGTTAAATGAGTGTACCAGTGAATCGAAATAGAGTGGAATTAAAAATTACTTATAAAGGTTATTTATATTTCAGGGGATATGGATGAAACTAATGAAAAAAATGAAGATGGTTCACCCAAAGGTAAATAATAATCTCTGTACAATTAAATTTAAATCAAATGTATTAGTCTTCATTTAACAGCTGCTGTTTCCATTAACTGCTAAATTTTTAACCCATTTATTTTATTACATAAACAATTAAAATATCCTAATTTGTTTGTTTTATATTTTACTTTATAACTAGTTGTAAAATGTCAATTATTACAACATCTTCAGCTACATTAACGTCTCAGCATTTCCAAGATTATGGGTAATTAGTTAACAGTTTATAGATTCGATTCTCACTTAGGACTTGGATCTTTGTTGTGATTTAGAATTTAATTTATACTATGTCTCAGTCTGATGGTCCTAATGTGTAAAAAATGATCATTGAATAACAGACATTCCACCTTGATTTAGCTTGTTTTATTGATGATATATGCATTAAAAGAATATTTTTCATTATAGAAGCTGTGACCACATTGTATTTTGAACTTTCTTCGAAATTATTTTTTTACGAAAATGAATTTTCCTGTTTAAATATGTTTCTGATAATTATTTTACATATGAAATACTTTATCTCAGCTATAATAATAAGCTTATCAATTTTTGTATTTATTAAAATTTTAACTTCTCGTCACATTCAGCTATAACTGTTTTCCAATTAAAGAACTATTTCCATTTTAAGATTTATTTCTTTAAGTTTATACAAACTTATATATCATTATTGTAGTATACGATTTATGGAGTTTTTTCTCATTTATTGACCATGAACGATAACTATGGAAATCATATTTATAGCATAAATGCTAAGATTGCTATTCCTTAATCTTATATTTAGATGCTAAGCATTTAGAGCATAAATGCTAAGATTTTTACTAATTCCTACCTATGAATAACCAAAATACAGTTGCTTGTCGGGAAAACTGAGATACTAAAAATTATAACTTACAACTTTTGAATTCTCAGCATGAGCTTAAATTATATCTAATGGGATTATTAAAATCCGGCTTGTATAGCTTGTGTGCTTATTACAGTAGGTTTGATAATATTCTTTTCCAATCTTTTTATACATAACATTATAGAGTGGATATTTATTTTTAAAATTTCAGGCAAAATTAATAGTTTATATTGTTTCTAGCCACTGCTGAAGATCTCTTTGGTGAAGATTTGGACATTAGCTCTGATGAAGAAACTAAAGTTAAAAGAGATCCTGACATGACTAATGGTGATTTGGGGGAATCTTCATATAGAGATGGCCAGGTTTATAGATTTCTTTTTAAACCAATAATATTAATTGAAAAAATTTTTTATTTATTTTTGAAAAGATAGTAAACCTTTGTGTATTTTATTAATGCCTTGAAATCTTATTAAGATTCAAGGATTCATTTTTATTAAAAATCATAAAATTGATCATCAAGTTAATAATGTGATTCAATTAAATCTTTGAATCACATATTTTTTATTATATTAAAATGTTTATTTTTTTTATGTTTAAATTTTAATTTTGTTATGATCTCATCTTTTTGTATTATGTTGCAATTAATGTTTTTTATTATAACGATTTTACAATTCGGTTTCATTTAATTATTTAGAAAAGGCTTTCTTGTGAAAGATTATTAATCCCTTTTCTATATTTGTCTAATATTTTTCGTCAAAGGAATATTTATTTACTATATTTTACCTGTTATTATAACAATGTATTTTAATTAATAAAATTAAAATACAACTGTTATTAATGATAAACTAGTAAAATTAGCAAAAATAATTTAAACATGAACAATTATTATCTAAGAAGGTAAATAAGTTATCATTTCAAATTATGAGAGTTTTTGATTTCATTTACAAATGAGCAATTATTAAATTTTTATTTTGATAATTCTATCGAGCACAGAATTATTTCATTTTCAGCATCTTGGAATCATTTTAATAATGTTAAAAACTAAATAAATTATCATATAATAAATATAAGATTAAGGAATAGTATTTATTAAGTATTAAGTTTGCCTGAAAGTTCTGCCCATTTTTAGAATAAAATTTTCATACCTTGAATAAACTTTATTGAATAATGTAATCGCCCTCATTTTTTATAATTTTTAGAAGCATAATTATGATTTGTATGTATCCTATTTTTAAAAAAATTCTTTATTTATAAAGTCTAAAGCTTTAATTTGATACCTTTTTCAGTTATGAAATTTTTTCTTTGAAAAACTTTTGTAAGTGCAAAAGCAAGTGTTAGTCATAGGGTGTTGGTATGGGAAGCATTATAGATGTGTTAGAATTTCCAGCCTTGCTCAGCAAATTTTTTACTAGTTTCCAAATAAGCCTACAGCTAACAATTAGAAACATCATGAAGCAGTGTTATTTTTCCCCTATTAAACATTTGCCTCTTTGATTGCTGCTTTTTAATTAGTAAATTGCTGACAGTACAACTCCAAATTTAATTTGGTTGGTTTCAATAGCTCTAAATGTATTGATTCATGAAAATTTCATCATATAGACAATACATTCTTATTCAGGCTCAATTACAGTTTAGAGATGGAAAGGGCAGGGTTTCCAAGTTTATAATATGCATTTTTTCGTATCATGTTTCTTTAAGTAATACATTTTTCATCTCCAGTAGCCAACTAGTCTCTGAAAGGTTTGATTTTTTTCTTGCAAGGAGAATTCTAAATATGATAATTTGATCCTTCAAATTTTTTCACTTAACTCATTACCCATTTTGTATTTTCATATTAATCCTGCTTTATAGATATGCCCAAAATGGTTTGTTGAGTTGAATCAAGTCTTTCTGCAATATCTGATGTTTAAAAGGATTTTGCTCTAACTTATATTGATGGTATCATCATCAAACTAGATGGTTGTAAAGATTATGGCCTATCTGAGGTGTCAAAATCCTATTTTTAAAAATTTTCAAAGCTTTTTCCTCATGTTCTACCAAATGTTGAACCTTCTCTAAAGACTTCCAATAATTTTCTATGGACTTTTGTTGTATTCTTTCTAGTTGAAATTTTTACAAAGTACAGCATTAATGAAGTTGGTAAGAAGCATGGATCACATCTCACTTAAAACTATGAGGAATCTTTTTCATTTTAGCTCATTTGTTTGTGTGTTATATATTTAATGGCAAATAAAGGGAGCCATCAAACATAACTTTCTTGTAGAATTGTGTTCCAATTTTTTGAATTGAAGTACAAGATAATAATTGTATTCTCTTTTTAGAAATAATTAATAAAAAGTTGAGATTTTTTTTTAATTTGAATTTTTGAAAAAATATGTGGATATATTTTTTATCCATTCTTTATTGTAAATTAATGATTCCCTTAATTTAATTATAGGACCAAGAAGAGCAAGAAGAACCAGTTCCAGAAACAAAAATTGAGTTAGAAATTCCAAGAATTGCTACCAATCTTGGCAAAGAAGTTCACTTTGTAAAGTTGCCAAATTTTCTTAGTGTTGATACACGGTACAAAATTGACAGTTTTTTCTTTTTATTTCATTTTTACTTATTTGTTATATTACATCAATTACTGATTAAAAAATTATAGAAAATATGGTTTTTCAATTGATCTTCACAAATATAATCTACAAATTTAAGAAATTTAAATAACGTTTGAACTGCTTACCTATTTTTGAATAATTCAAACATTAATCTTATATTCTTCTTTGTTTTTGCCTTAAATTTGTACTACTTTATATATGACATAAAAAAAAATATTTCCTTTATTTATAAAATTTTTTTTATCAACAATTATTCCTTAACATAATTTAGAATAAATAATGAATTTAAAAAATAATTATTTATCACGAACAATTCTGTGTTTTTATTCTTGATTTTCTAAATATATAGTTTTGTATATAAATTTTCTTAATTTCTGTATGACTTATATCAAATAATTATATTCAGACTAACTCAGCTATTTGTTTTTGTTTACATTTAGGCCATATGACCCACAATGGTATGAGGATGAAGTTGATGAAGATGAAGTTTTAGATGAAGAGGGTCGAGCTCGCTTGAAACTTAAGGTGAAGTTAATTAATGGAATTTAAAAGCAATTATAATAATTAGATGCTAATACTTATATTGAAGAAACTGAATTCACCATTTCCAAAATATTTGTGATTACCACTTCATTCATCTTAAGAGAATGTGACATTTTATAAAAGGAAATTATTTTTTAATTAATCATATATTCTTTCATCTGTTTCCAAATTAAAATATGATTAACTAAAATAATCACATTAAGTAATTTGAGTGTGTTTCCCTTTTACATAAAATTATAAAAATTATTTCCTAAAAAATGGAGAATCAAAGAAATGTAAAAGTAGGTCATTAAACTAATAGTGTTAAAACATTTTGTTAGTGTGACTATCTGGGACATCCAGAGACATACCAATTTAAAAGTTAAAATAATTAATAATCTAAATTCTGATGTCTGAAAACTAGAAATTAGGAAAATGTTAATTTATTTCTTTTTCATTCAACTAATATAAGAGACGGCAATAAATATTGGAACTGCAATACAATCGATTGAATTAACAATAGTACAATAAATTGAAAATCAACTTTGGAATTCAATATTTAGTTGAAACATTGACTAGCATTAATCATTTAAAAATAAAAATTGACCCATTTTGTACAGTAAAACATTGGAAAAAATCAGTTTAAATAATTAAAAAATATCAGTTTTTAATGAAATCTATGTCATTGTTTCTTGTTTACAAAAGTGATAGTTCTAGCTATATTTTGTTCAGTTAGAGTATTAAAGGTATCTCTCTTATTAATTTTCTTTTATGCTTAAATTTTAGTTTAAAGAAAATGAAATTTTTTACTTTACATGCAGTTAATCAGGCTAATAATAATTGTTCTTTTTTAATGCATCAATCAAACAGACTTGCATTTAGAACTTTCAGTCTAAATTATTCTGTTTTCATATAAGTGATAAATTTTCATGTGACCCATACTAAGATACTCTGAATAAAAAGTGTTACAAAAAAATTATTTAATTAGTATTAAATTTAATATCTATTATATTTTATTATTTTTATTATATTTATTTCTTTATTATATTATATATTTAGTATCTATTTAATATCTATTAATATTTAATAATTATATTTAATTTTAAATTATATATAATTAAATTAAATAAAAAGTATTAAATTAATATTTAAAATTTGTTTTATCTTTGATAGTTGATTGAGCTTCACAATTTGAAAAATTATCACTTAAGTGATATATGTATTTGGCACTATTCATTATTTAAAAAATGAAAACTTATGATGTTATTATTAACTTTTAGAAAAGCATAAATACATTTTCAAATTTTAATAATATTTTATAAGTTACTGATGCTGCCAAGCTATTTAAAAAAAAAAAAATTAAAATAGTGTTTATTAAACTATGAATTGTGACAACAATTGACTCTAATTGTGGTCTGCATCTAGGATCACTAAAAATATTAACATTTTCACAAGTCAATGAAATATGTTGACATTATGTTAACTTTTTACTGCAGAAGAATTTCAAACAATTTCTGAAATTGCAATTGATCTTATTTTACCTTTTTATACAACATGTTTGTGTGACTCGAAATTTTTTTTCTTTTATCACTATAAAATCAAATTGTAAATCACTGAAAAAATGTTGTCAAGTTTTTAGCTTTGTCCTATGATGTTGACTTTTTGTCAAGACCGAAACGCTTAAGAAACTCTGTTTTAAAAGATTATCCTTTACAAAATTAACTTTTTAAATTTTATATTGAATGCTGAATTATGTGATATGTTTTTTGATAAAAATATGCATTTTTGAATCTTAGTAAACTAATGGTATTGTAAATTAGACTGATTCATGGCGGAAGTTGGGTTTATTTTTCTATCATTGCTTAAATTCTATAATTGTAACTTTTACATAGTTTTCCCAAAAAATGATATTTCCTGTGTTGTAAGAATTTACATATTTAAATATTATTTACCTGTATAAAAATAATTCTCTAAGTATTTATATATATATATATATATATATATATATATATATATATATATATATATATAAGTGAATTACAAAGAATTATTAGAGAATAAAATTTTCTCTTGTAATCCTTTATAATTCACTGGAAATTCTAATGGATAAGAAAGAAAGCATTCAAAATTTTTATTCTTATATTTAGCAAAAGACAGAGTTAATAGAAGTAGCAGGAACAGATGCCTTTCTAATTGATAAACAGAAAACAAAGTACATGGAAGAAATTAAATGTATCAGCATTTGTTGCAATTGTCTGATAGTCAAAACTGATGAAAATTTACATGTTTGAGTGCAATTGCAGAATCTTGAAGAGAGAATGTTTTTATTTTTTACCTTTATCTGTTAAAATAAATTGATCCTTTGGGCAATTAAATTAAAAATGTATGAAATAATTATTCATTCCATGGTGATATGGCTACAGGACTTGGGCTTTGACACAAAAAGATATAAATAATTTACTAACTTTTAAAAAGAAAATACTTAGGAATATTTTTTGTCGATTACATTTAAATAATAATTGAATCAGAATTAATGATGAATTGAAGTTTTTATCCATCATAAAAATATTGTGAGCTTCATCAAAACAGAGATTTTCATGGCATAGGTACAATGAGAGATCACCTGATAACTGAGTGGTTAAGATTTTGCAATGAAAGCCCATGTGCATTAGATCTAGAAGTCAATCAAGAAAAAGAAAACAAGATGTCTTGAATGAGTTAAACGTTAAAGGTCTCCAACTGGCAAATTAAAGTCAAGGATAGAGCTGTCTGGAGGAACATTGTGCGTCAGGCAAAAACCCACCAGGGCCAATAAAGATTTAGCAAAAGAATTAACATTTGACAATCGGAAGATTTACCTGATTCAAGATTGAAATTTTTATTTTTTAGAACCCTGATGTTTTTTCTCACCATATTATCTGACGTGTTTGATTTGTGTTTTTTTTATTATATATATATATAATAAACATAGTGCTTTTTTTGTACTCTAAATATTATTTATATGTTATGATATTTAGAGTGTAGATGCTTTTGCAGTTTATTTAGATTCAGTAATTTATTTTACAGTGCTATGAAGTCTAAAATGCATCAAGTATTTTTCATTATCTTTAAGAACATATTTTATAAACTCATGAAATCTTTTTTGCACAGTAATTATTTTATATATTAATTCTATAAGACTAAAAAGCTAACAATGTTTTTTGTCAATTATTGAAGTTAAAGCAACCAAATTTTAAATGATCATCTATCATTTTCCCCACCTGTCTGTTTTTAAACCATCCTTCCATTTTTAATTAAAATTTCCATAAAGAGACATACATTTCCTGATTTTAAAGCTTATTGATTCACATGAATATTAATTTAAACATTTCTCATGAAAAATAATCAAATCCTCAAATGTGTGCTGTTATAAGTAGAAAAAGCTACTTCTGATCCTCTTGTTTGCAAGTCATAATAGTTCCAGGGCTCGGAGTTGTCCTGATATTCCTGAAATTCCTGATTTTTTAAAAAACGTCCTGAAATGTCCTTATTTTTCAAAATAAATCCTGGAATTCCTTAATTTTTTATTACATTCCTTTGAAAGTTTAATTTCAATTAATAATTTTATATATTTCAGTTGTAAATTTTTCTTTTAGTGGAATATATTTTTTCTTTCAGCTGCTTTCTATGCAAAAAGAAAGAGAAAAATTTCCCCCTTTTTTGTTCTCTTTCAAACCGGAAATAGGGTTGCCATACATTCGTCTCCGCCTCGTTTTCAGCCATTGCTCACGCATGTCTGAAGTCAAAAAAATTTAGGTTTGGGTTTTCTATTTTGTGCCTTTACAGACAAAGTTTCTGGTTTTAGTAGTGCACAACAATTTACAATGATATCGAAATTGTGAGAATTATTGGCCTACGTTTATGCGCATGGCTTGAAATGCTTATCGCGCTATTTTGAAAGATTTTGATGGGTGTTTTGAAAAATTTTTATTAGCAAGCTCAGAATTTTATTTTTTGAAAACAATTTTTTTTTAAAAAATGCCAAGGAAAACGAAATTTTCCGACAAATGGTTGGAACTGCAAGATGGGAATAAATGCCTAATCAAGACATGGTGCCGAAGTGTTGACGATGTTCATTCTGTGGAGTGCTTCGTATGCAAAAGCAAATTCAGTGTTTCAAATATGGGTTTTAGACAAGTGCTTGCGCATGCAGATGGATTAAAACACAAAAAAGCTGTGAACTGTTACAAGAATCAAACACTATTTATTATCAAGCCATCAACTTCATCTGAATCCTCGACAGCGACTGTAGTAGTGAATAACAATTCATGGCTCCCCAAAACGACATCAGAGAAAACCATTAAAGCTGAAACCATTTTAGTTTTAGTGGCAATAAAAAATAATTATTCTTTTTCATCTTTGAATGATTTAGCTAACATTTACGGAGAAATATTTGATGATTCCTCCATAGCAAAAAATCTCAAATTATCTGACAAAAAAGTAAGGTATATGATTAATTTTGGATTAGGTCCGTATTTCAAAACTCTTTTGTTTCGGGATATCGGCACTTCATATTTTGTTTTACTTTTCGATGAAACTACTACAAAACAAATAAAGAAACAGTTGGATATTTACATCTCATATTGGTCTGATAAACAAGGTAAAAATGTCATTTGTTACCTCGAATCACATTTTTTAGGGCATGCTGAAGCCAATAAAATTGTAAAAATTTTATTAAGTTTTATTCAAAATAATGGTTTGAATTTAGAAAAATTAATGCAGTTGTCAATGGATGGACCAAGAGTTAATTTAGCTGTTTTAAAGCAAATAAATAGTGAACTGAGTAAGCAAAGTTTACCAGTACTAATTGATTTGGGTACATGTTGCTTACACATAATCCATGGAGCACTGCGTAAGGGTATTGATAAAATTGATTGTAATATTGATGGATTTGCTATAGATATTCATCAATTTTTCAAGCTATCTCCTGCAAGAAGGGAAGATTATCATTCCTTACAGTTAGAAATACTGGAAGAAACTTTAGCTAGACATAGTTTCCTTCGTCATATTGAGAGCCGTTGGTTAACTTTGGGCTCAGTTTGTGAGAGAATTGTTGAGCAATATGATGTTCTAAAGGAATATTTCATTGTTAAAATACCTAAAGAGTCGAAATCTCCTCTTTCTGATAGACATCTTAGGATTATAAAACATTTGAAAGACCCTAAGACTCTGGCATATCTGCATTTTGTTTCATTTTTTTGTAAAACTTTTGAACCTTATTTACTTCTAATGCAAAAAGTCGAACCTTTAGTACATGTGATGTACAGTAAGTTAAATGAACTTGTTCGCAGTATTATGTTTAAATTTTTAAACCCAGAAGAAATCTGTGAAAAAAATGGAGTAAAGTTGCTACAAATTAATGTTGATTCAGGAAAAAATTGGTTAAATTTAAACAATATTGAAGTAGGTCATGGTGCAAAAGCAATGCTGGAAGAACTTACTGATAAAACAACATTTCTACAAAGTATTAGAAGCTGCTACATAGCAACTTCAAAGCATTTGCTTCAAAAACTTCCTATAACAAATCCTTTACTCAAAGATCTCCAGTGTTTGTCTCCTTATAATAGAAAAAAGGAAGAGTCTAGGAGTTCATGTAGCAGATTAATTCAACATATTCCTCATGTGAATAAAACTTCTTCAGATTTTGATAAGATGAATGAAGAGTGGATTCTTTACATGTGTGAAGATGTGACTTTGATAGTGAATGATTATGATAATGATCAAAATATCTGTAAATATTGGAATGCGGTTTTCAATATAAAAGATGCTGGTGGTTATATAAAATATCCTAATCTTTCTAGAGTGGTTAAAGCATGTTTGTCGTTATTGAATGTAAATTCCCAACCAGAAAGAGGGTTTTCAACTAACAATTATGTTGTGACAAAGGAGAGAGCTTCTTTATCGGAATTAACCGTTCAAAGTTTACGGATTTGTCATGATGTTATTCGAATGCATGGCAATTCTGTTTCCTCCATTCCATATACCAAAGAAATGATGCATTATATTCAGAAATCTCATGCAGAATATGCATCATATATGGAAAAATCAAAAGATGTAACAGAATTAGAGAAGAAAAGAAAGGACGAGGAAGATGTAGAAGCTACTAGTGAAAAAAAGTTTAAACAATCGCACCTATTAGAAAAAATTAATGAACTTGAGGAAGAAAAGAAAAATTTGCTTGATAATCAGTGTGTAGCTCAAAAACTTTTGGATGATGCAACTAAAAAAATAGCATGTGCTATCAGTGATGATAATATGAGTGATGTGAAAGTTGGACAAATGATGCTGTCTGTTGCTAATGCAGAGATTGCATCTGTGAATGATAAATTAAAAAAGTGCAGTATTAAGTTATTGGAATTAAATGCTAATGCATCCAGTTCAAAATGAACATTATTCAATTATACATAAATGAACTGTTAATTTAAAGCATTTATCATGTAACTTATTAATTTTCAGAAAATGTTCAGTATAAAAAGTTTAAATTTCTGTATTATTTTTCATTTTGTTGTATTAAAAATTAAAAAACTCAGAATTTATTAAATAGTTTATTCCTTTCAAAAATGTGTTTTATGCGTAAAACAGAAATTAATATGTAAAAGTGTGAGAATCGAAAGCACTTAGACACAACATCCGGCCACACCTTCCTCCCCTCCTCTTCGAGACCAAAAAAAAAGGTTGGCGGAAGGATTACAGAGAGGGGTATGAAACAGAGTGTACATGTTTCTGGAACTAGCATCTTCTGTTTTGGATGTCCTAAGCCATCGGGGATCGTTATGATTTGGAGACGTCAGTCTCATAATAATCTATTTGTTTAGGCTTCTTAAGCCATCTTATATAAGGGATATATTATTGGAGACATCAGTCTCATTATTTACGAATAGTTAATTGTTTGGGCTACTTTAGCTAGCTTCATTAGTTAATTATGTGTGTAAGAGACGCCAGTCTCAAAAATATATCTATCGGCTTCTCAAGCCATGTGATTGATTTCAAATGCTTGTTTTGTGTTGTGATGCTCTAGAAAAATAAATTAAAATTAGCATCTGTAATTTTCTTCGCAATTATTTCACCCGAACCTATGCACTCTGATTTACCATTATCGGATTACCAATTCAAAATAGAACGTTGGGAACTTTACTAAAGGTAACATTGGTTTTCTTTAATTATTGAAATATGTCCTGAAAAATGTCCTGATATTTCTTGAAAATAGTGTCCTGAAAAAAAAAATTCTGTACTCCGACCCCTGTAGTTCTGTTGTATTTTATTTTATATTAAATTCACACATAACAAACAAGTTAAAAGTTAATAAAGTAGTTCTATTGATCTATCAGTATATATAGATGTGTGTGTATGTGTCTACATTTTTGAAATCAATAAATATTTAAATTTTGAATAATAATAAAGTATATACAAAACGTTATTTTTATTTATAATCAGGTGGAGAATACCATAAGATGGCGAAAAAGTTATGATGAAGAAGGAAATGTTGTTAATGAAAGTAATGCAAGAATTATCAAGTGGTCAGATGGAAGGTTAGTTCTATACATTAGTTAAGAAATTTTTTGCGTGGGCATTATATTTTTAGTTATTAATTTTTTTTACCTTTTCTAGCTTATCATTACATTTAGGATCAGAAATATTTGATATTTATCGTCAAAACCTCATGTCAGGTGATCATAATCACATTTTTATTCGTCAAGGTACTGGTTTGCAAGGTCAAGCTGTATTTCGTACTAAATTAACTTTCAGGTAAGCTTAAATATAGAAGAGTAAATATTAAAAACAGGTAGAAAGCTATTATATGAAATAGCAATCAGACTAATGTTTTACTAATATTAAATTTTTTACCTTCAGACCTCATTCTACAGACAGTTTTACACATCGTAAATTAACTTTGTCACTAGCTGATCGAAACCAAAAGACTCAGAAAATTAGAGTGGTTCCTATTGTTGATAAAGATCCTGAAGCTCATAGGTGGGAAATGATTAAGGTGAGAATATAATTCTTTTCACTTTGATAGAAATTTATGCCTAGAATTCTTCAATGTTAATTAGAGAACATGATGTTTACTTTGATTTACTTAATTAAATTAAAACAAGTTTAAGACAATTTCAATCGATCAACTGTTTTTATATATAAGAATAATAATTTTAAATTCAATGATAGAAATGTTTTAAATTTTGATTTAATAGCAAGAAGAAGATAAATTGAAGGCATCAATTCGCAGAGAGAGCAAACAACGAAGAATAAGAGAGAAATCTCACTCTAGAGGCCTTAGTACTTCATATTTAGAGCCTGACCGATATGATGAAGATGATGATGGAGCAATCTCTTTATCGGCCATAAAAAATAAGTATAAGAAAGGAGGTTCTACATCAAAAGGTATGTTTAATATAAAAAGTTATACAAAAAACACTTTTTAAATAAAAAATTTTTTGAAAAAAAATTTTGTAATTTTTTATTAATGATGTATTAACTAATGAAAAAAAACTTATGTAAAGTTTTTTTAATTAATTAGTACATCATCTTAAGATGTTTTTATTTATAAAATTTCAAGTAAATGATTAAAATATATCAGAAATTTTGTAGATAACAGAAAAAAGTTATTTTAAATCGGATGATCTTATTCAACATAAATATCAAATGGATGTATTAAAATCACAAAACTATTTTAATTTTTATAATCCTGTTCTAAAAAATTCATTTTTATTCGGTGTTAAATTATTCAGTAAATTGATATGGAAACAAAAGTATTAAATGAGTATTAAGGAAGTAATTTGACCATGTTGATAAAAGAAATAAAAATAACTTTATTTAGCTTATAAAATTTACTATTTGTTAATATAGTAAGCATATAAAAAATCACGTAACCATTTATTTAATGAAAAAATTGTTATTTCTTATGGTTAATAATTTGTAAGTTAATCATTGTATTTCGCCATTTTCTATCTTCAAAATAATTAAAATTACACTTTTGAAAATTGTTTCTTTTGGAAAACATATGTATGTATGTGCGCATGTGTGTGTGTGACTGTGACTTATATAAGCATCTAAAATGTACCAAAAATCATAGTGTTATGACTTTAAAGAAATAAGAATAAAGAAGAATAATTAATGTTTTAAAGTTAGGCTATGGGAAAAAACCCATCTCCTCTCTTTGGCGATTTCTTTCATTTCCTTTCTATCCCATGGAAGCATTTAAAACAAAACTACTCTTTTCCAAAAGACTTAACATGCTCATTTCTTAATTTAATAAAAATTACTAAGAAATGAGCTCTTTTAAAACAGTGTAGTAATTAGTTTTTATTAATTTATTTTTCATCTGAAAATATTTTTTTCTTAATATTTAATTAAGTTGATGGCCAAACTTTATATGGATTTGAAAATAAGCTTTAATAAGAGAAGAGACTACTATGCATGCAAATTGTCAATGCAGTCAATGTTTCTAAAGATATTTTCTGAAGCATTAATTTCATTAAGAAAAATGAAAGCAAAATGTTCAAAGTAATATTTCTGAAGTTGTATTCACTCAACAAACAATTTTGGTGAGTGTATTTAATCAAATATAATCTTTAAAAATATTTATATTTATCACATTAGAAAATTGAATTTATTTTATCTAACAGTTCCAGCCTTCAATTTCTGAAAGAAAATTTTAATTTCTCTGAGTTTCAAATATTACCTAATAGAAAAATGTGAATATATATCTATCTAAGTATGAAGCAATTACAAAGTGAAATATATAAAATATACAACTTGGTTAGATTAAAGAAGTGTTTTGAAATATGTTTTCTAATCTGAGCAAGCCACTTGGCGCAGCTTGTCCCTTTTGGACTTTGCGCCATAAAACCCAACCAACCAACCGAGCAAGTCACTGTTACTACTTTTTGTTACTGTCATTAATTTTTTTTTATATTAAGAGAAGTGTGAGAGAATAAAAGTGTGAATGAATAAAATAAATAAAAATAAAATCGAATAAAGGTTCTCTCATGTTTTTGTAAATGATTGCTCATACCATTATTTATTTTAACTGAATTAATCTAGATTCTTTACACAATACTAATTATGTATATGTTGTGGAATTATTCAGAAAGACCATCAATATATTCTTCTGATGAAGCTTCTGATGATGAAGAAAAAGAGAAGAGGTTGGAGCAAGCTAAAGAAAATGAAGATGAAGATGATGAAAGTGATTTGGTAAGATTTTAATTAATTATTGTACAACTGCTAAATATAATATATATAAATTTTAAGTCAAACAACCTTCAAGCATTGAACAATTAAAATCTCAAAACCTTGATTTTCTAATTAATGTACAAATACAATATATTGTATTTGTACATTTATTGACAAATAAGTACTTTAAAATGAATCTAAAAGAGTTATTTAAGAAAATTCAAAACTAAAAGTTAATTAAAAATTTAAATTTAAAGTTTCAGTTAATACTAAAAGTTTAATTCTTAAGCTATTGTCATAAATATTTTAAATTTTATAATTAAATTTTAAAGTATGATATTGAAAATATGATATGTGAGTATATTTGATTAATTATGAGTAGGAAATATTTATTCAAACCTTTTGAAGTACCAAAAATCCAAATTGTATTCCATTTAACTTTATAATGTTTAAATGTCATTTGAGTTATGTTTTATAAACATTTGCATTTATTTTTTATTGTAATTTAGTTTTTTTATGCATATTAAAAGCTATGTTAATAATTTGTTAAAATTAATTGCCATTTCTTATATGTTATTATTTAGAATATTTTATGTCAGTTTTTCTGGAAGAAAGTATAAACTAGTTTAAATTATCTTTAAAGTTTCCTTATATATTTATATATAGTGAATATTTATTTAATTAAAAAGAATTTTCTAATGCATAGGATTATTTTGATCGCAAAAAAGCTGCTGATGGGAAAAAGAAAGCAGCTGCTATTGAAGAGAGTGATGAGGATGAAGACTAATTACTGTATTATTGACTGTAATTTTATTCATGATGTAAATAAATTATGACTTAATTGTTCTTTTATTTTTATGTTCATTTCAAAATGAATGACTTGTTTTATCATCCACAAGATTATTTAATCAGAAGTCTGTTGACTAGAAAATGAACACGTGTTTGAAAACACAGATAAAGACTAATAACTGTACCTTAGACTGTATTTTTATTTACTATGTAAATAAACTCTTTAATTTGATATCATATCTGTCATTATTAGTTTTGCATATCATCATAAATTTTTATTAAACAGTGTTTTGTAGTTGAGCATTGATCAAACAAACACAGATCACTGAAGATTGTAATTATAGTGAGAAAAATTGTGATTACAATAAAAATGAGACTATTTAATAGCGAAGAAATCTCTTTCTTTAAAAATGTAATTATTCGTAATATTATAAATCCAAAATAGCTTAAAATATATTGTATCTATTTCTGTTTTTATTGCAATGATTTATGTCTATAATAAAGAAATTTACATATGTACTGAATTGAATGAATTATTTCTTTTCTTAAGTTAATTTACTACACATAAAAAACATGTAATTATTTGAATTTTTTATATTTGTTTCAGTTAATACTGTATATTTCTTTACAACAGGCTAAAATTCTTCCTAACATTTTCTCGAAAAAAAAATTTCTATAGAGAAAATCAAAAGAAAAAGTTTTTCCCTTCTAAATAGGCATAATTCATATCGAAACTTTTAAAAAATTGAATAATCTTTTGTTCAGTAATAAAAGGTGAAGTTGAAAATAATGGCGATAATTTTTTATTAATTATGATTTTTTTTCTTTGATTTTGTCAAATGTGAACATTTAAACAAGATTTCATTATTTGTTTACTGTTTTGTAATCAATTTAGGTTGGAAGTGAGATGAATTTTTGGGAACATTTTACGCTACCCAATTTATTTATATCAAGCTCTTTTTGTTGTGTTTTACCAAAAATACTATCGAATTAATATTAAATGCTTGATAATTTGTTAATCAAGTATTTTAAATCTAAAGTTTTCAGTAAGAAATGTAATATTAAAATTATAGAAATATTGATTCCTAAATCTTATTTCATTTAATGAATTTCAAAGTAGTAAATATTGTGTCCAGTAGCACAAATGTATATTCAAAGCTCACTTTATGGAAATAATAAATTTCATTGATGAAGAAAAATCAATGAATATCTTAAGTTATTTATTAATAGATGAAATGTATTACCTAAAAGTTTTAACTTCTAGATGAAGTTTAATATTAAATAATATTTCTTTTCACTGATAATTTTTATTGTGTTAATATGTGTTTAACTTTGCTATTTTTACCTACTAGAAATACCAAAGACTAAAAAATACCAGCAAAAAATCGATATAACTGTAAAATCTTTGCAAAAACAAGTGACTAAAATGTCTATTTTTCAAAAATATTGTTAATTTATCACAATATTTTGGATCCAATCATTCTCATTAAGTAGGAAATTCTTTCAATATCAAGTTTTATTTTATTATTTTTGGTAAAATGTAATTATATTAAAAAATGTATGTGTTAATTACATTTATGAAGAATTAAGGTATCTTTAAGTTAAATTACAATGAATTATAGATTTGTTAAAATAAAAAGCACATAAAATATTATTTTACAAATATCATGGTAAGTAAAATTATATATATATAATGTATGTATAAAGTGCATTTTGTCTTTCAAAAGGTTAATGTCTCTAGTTAATCAAAGGAAAATAATACTTATGTATTCATTTTTAAATAATTATTTTGTTAATTTTGAGAAACCCTTTTATTTCAAGAAATAGGCTAATAACTTAAATATCTAGTAAACATTGTTCTTATTTTTAGAGTAAAATAAATTTTAATCGTCATAATATTGATACTTTACTGTAGTTTTTAAGTGGTTCTGTTCTGAAATATATATAATTTCCAAAGAAAAAATCTGTGTATGTATGAAATCTTTTTTAGCTATTGAGTCTGAAGATCTCCATTTCTAAACAATTTATTATTTTAATTAATGATTGTGTATTATTGATTTATAGTTTATATATGTGTAAACTTGTAATTATATCTGTTTAAGCACTATTCTACCTTCTTATAAGTTTCTTATTCTTTATTATATTAAATGAAATGTAAATCGCGAACTAAGGTCAGATTGGTGAATGGTTATCAATCTGACCTTTAGTTCCAGATTGAATTCCAACAGCTGTGGATAGTTGTAGTGATTTTGGAATTTTTTTGTATATCGTAGATCTCCATCGAATGAGCTTTCGTGTGCAAAAAATCTCTAGAGCGATTAACCTATGAGTTCTTGAATTATTTCTAATAATATTGACAAATTCTACAAGAAAAATATGTTTTATATCCATATTTTTTAGATTGACTTGATGTATACCAAACTAATTAATAGTTCAATATACTATTTGGATCTGAATTTAGATTTCGGTTTCCTGTGAATTATTGTAAGCTTGATTATTTTATTTTCATTTAGAATTTCGTTTCTAATATTTTATATTAAAAGTTACCAAAAGAGTTAATAGATTTTATTGGGAAATATATAAAATACTTTTTTGCTATTGATCTAATAAATTTAATTCTAATTCGTTTAAACCCACATTGTCGTGAAAGATAATTAAAAATAAAAATATTTGTGTATTTCTTTTCAATAAAATTGAATATTCTTAACCAGTTTTGTGTTTCAGAATGTGTACTTTAATTGTACCAGTCAAAATTCTCTATGGTAGTTTGAATGAATATGCGAAGATCCCAAATTAAGAATTAATGCATTTTACAAACAAATTCAGGTTTTATCGCTGTGTTAAAAAAAAAAAAAAAAAAAAAGGGTAATTTTTAATTTTAGTAATGTGTTGAACTATTTGAAGCAAGGCTATGAAATAAAGGTATCAATTTCTTTTGTGTTGGACGCATTGTAATTTCTTTATGAAAACAATTATCCAGCAACTTCCCAATCATCTAGAGTAAAAGTTCCAAGTACAGTAGAAGTCCGATAATCCGGCACGTTCGGGACCGGCTCGGTGCCGGACTACCGAAAATTCCGGTCTATCGGACGGTAATTATAAGAACAATTAGGTTAATAATTATACTACAAATACAGTATGCAAATACGTACAACAAAGTTTATTTTACATTTCATATCATGTATGTACACGTACTGTAAAACATATTTCACTTAGACTTAAAAAAGTCACAAATGTCTTTTTGTTTTCTTGACTTTTGGTGTTTAGTATAAAATTTATTTCTAATGAAATGGAAATCAATCATTTTTGAAGCACTGTAGCTAGTACTAGCCTCAGCAAAACAGATAAACTTGTTTAGTAATTCTGCAGCTTCTGCCAAGCTGATTTTTTTTCCATTTCTTCCGTTTCGGCATCTGAGTCTCTTTGTTTAGGCTTAGGTTTTGAAAACCTGGTCACTGTACAGTTAGAATAAAAAACACTTTTTTTTTTTTTTTGTAAAAAGTTTCAAAAGTTACGTCTACTGTGATGTGAAAGGACGCAAAAAACAACGCACAAAAAAAATGGTGAAGATGCTTCGTGATTGATTAACGGATCTGCACTGCACCTGAATTTATTGTGACAGCTGAGATTAGGCGGCCGCTAATTGTTTCCGAACATTACCGAGCTACCCAGAAAAGTTCCGAATAGCTCTCGAGCATTTTTATTTGCTTTAAAGACACTTTTTTTGAGAAAACCAAAATTTTTACAATTTTCCGGAGAGATGCCGGACTATCGGGCATTCCGGACTGTTGGATGCCGGACTAATGGACTTCTGCTGTAATAAATTTATGTAGAGCATTATTAGATAGGTAATCAATGATTCATTGTTTCATATCACTACATTTGGAAGGTTCCAGAATATATTTTTATGAACGATAATGCACATCTGCATAGAGCGAACCTGCACTTTGAGAGACAAAGTATTACTGCCATGGA
Organism: Latrodectus geometricus; assembly: GCA_026290005.1. NCBI lineage: Eukaryota > Metazoa > Arthropoda > Arachnida > Araneae > Theridiidae > Latrodectus > Latrodectus geometricus. The sequence continues at coordinate 38,871 of JAPDSC010047820.1, forward strand.
TTGATTTCCTTATTCAACCCCTTCAATTACATAAAATATTTAAGCATACCAGTTCTTAAATTATTTTCTAAAAAATATGTGGAAATTTCTCTACAATTTTTGGTTTTCTAATCATTTAACAGAAAATATAAAATATTGCATAAAACTAAATATTCACTTTCCATGTATGTTTTTTCCACATGTACAATTTTTATTCTTAATAACAATTATACACTTCATATCTATAAATATAACTAATTTTCCTTTCTTTAAGAGATTTTTATGATGTATTATATCTAACATACATATATATAAGGAAGGTCCGGCGAACCATCTTTGGCGCTATTCTCGATAATAACAACTGGAGAAAAAGATATAATTCTGAAATATAAAGATTTTTAACGACAATGATATTATCAAGTCTATAAAACTAAGCAGAATGAGATGGGCAGGGCATATAGTAAGAATGAGCCCAGAACGAACAGCATTAAAAGATTTTAATGAAACCCATCTAATAAAAGACGAAGGCCCAAAAAGTGATGGAAAGACTTTGTGGATGAGGACGTATTTTTATATACACTGCTCAAAATAATTAAAGGATATAGAAGTTGTCGGTTGATCTTGCATCTGGAGAATTGATACATTATTGACAGATAAAGTAGGCTACATGAGATGAAAATGACTTGTTTATCAGAAAAAAATACGTCTTATTAAACATATGAGTACAGAAAAAAATACGCATGTGATAAAAAACAAAAAAATATATTCCCTTGAAAGAGGTCATTTTTAATAGGGAGTATGGTTTCCCGAACAGTTAGCAACGTTAAGTATCTTTGAGGTACTCAACGTTGCTAGCTATTACTGAATGCTTGCAGTATTCTGTCCCACTCTTTCAGAAGAATTCTTGGAGTTTTATGGGAGTGGTAGGTGTCTTGCAACTCGTCTGTCTAGAATGAACCAAACATACTCCTTTGGGTTCATGTCAGGAGAATACTCTGGCTATTCCTGTTATATGATTCCTTCACCAAGTTAGCACGACGTAGTTTGCAATTGCCGGACATTGACGTGAATTCTTCTCCAACTGCTGCAGCGAAAGGGACAAAATGTGTGAGGATCTCATCTTTATATCAACGACCGGTCAAAACTCCATTTCGATTGATATGGCGATCGATACACTTATCAATGGAGAAGACATATCTGACACTTTCGGGTAGGAAAGTAAGATTGCTTCAAGTGCTACATTCCTTCTAGATGAAAATATGTTTAATATCATGAAGAGAAAACTGTATTGCACTATTCATTTTCCTAAAGTTTACGTATTCTGTTGTATATTCCTTGCGAATGCGACGGTCTCTTGCTATTAACGTGTCATTGTACAGCGTGAAGCAGTTTCGAACAGTTTTGTCAAAAGGGTTGTATCAGTAGCCGAGCAAAGGTGTTTTTGAAGAGTGCATTTATATTTCGGTAACTTTAGGCCGTTAACATTAAATAAACATCTTCATTGGGCTTTGTTGCACGTCTACAACCATGTCCTGATCCTAAGTATGGATTTGGAGGGAAAAATTTTTTTTTTGGTTCTGGTAATCACATCCTGTGAAACTTCCGGATTGTGTTTGGCCCTCCTGTAACGGGTTAACAAATCTCCAAGCTTCTGATTTGATTAGCTGATTTCATTGAGACATACCACTCATTGAAAAAACGCGCTTATAAAATGTCGATCAATCTTTTCTTCTTTGTCTTATTCAAAGCTGAAATTTTCATTTGGTGCCGTTAAAGCGTCGCCTTTGACGTCATATCCAAAATTCACATGTTGTTAAGTTTGCAAATGAGAAAAAATTGCATGACTGTCTTCTTCCATTTTATAAAAAAATAATTTATGTTTTTCTTATAACGTCATTTTATGATTTACAATATCTTTTAATTGTTTTGAGCCAGGTATTCAAAATATATATTTTACGAAAACTGACTCTGATGAAATGAAATTACGAGTTTTTAGGAAAAAAAATCAACCCTTGATCTTAAAATGTACCGATCGCAGCTCAAATTACCATGGATCTGAACCAGTGAAAAGCGTGTCGTGTATACAATGGCTGCTTATCTCCTCATACCAGGCATCTATGATAACAATTGCAAACAGGCGACGAGCATTTCCTTCGGAGTCGTCAAACACGTATAAAGCCACCTTAATGTAGCATAGAAAAACAGGACTCTTGTCAAGAAAGACTTAGTACAACTCTTGTTACCACTGCGTTTCGGTACATCAGAATCACCGTCTCTATGGTCCATTGTCGAGGAAAACCAAAGTACCGTTATCACACAGGAGATGATATTGGACAAGTTGCAAATAAAGCTATAGAATCTTCATCAATATTCCAGTTGATGTTTTAATGACAAAAATTTGTAATAGATGGCGCCACTAGTCAACGACGCATTTTTTAGATTTAATATTTGTAAAAAAACTGTTTTCACAGTTAGGCGAAGTAACGCAAAGAACCAGAGAAATATAAGAATGGCGAGAAGTATTTGGAATAGAAATTCTGAAGTTTTGTGTGTATATATGTATATGTTCGTATCAATAAAATAAAATGTTAAAAACGCTTATGTATTAAGCATTATTGGAAAATTTCAGCATTGAATGAAGGCTTGAAAATAGTATTAGCATTCAATAGAAGTTAAGTCCTTATGTTTACCTGAATTTACTATACATTGTGAGACCAAACTTTAAGAATTTTCCAATTCGGTAGATCAAGTTACAAATGAATTTTTCAGTAGTAAATTCATAAAATCCTTTCCTGACTACTGGTTCCTGATGTGTTTGAACAGTTTTGCACGGCCAATCTCACATGTGCCTGTTCTGCTAGTCATTAGTCATGGTAGGTGTTGAGATACTACATATTGTTCAGTATATTCCTCAGCAATATATGTGGACTCCATATTCGCAAGATACCAATAGAATTTTGATCAGTGCGAATGTTAAAAATGCTTTAGTTGTATAGACTTAAGTATGCAAAAATAAGAAATCCTATTTTTTTTTATTAAATTAACTCCATTATAATTTACATTAAGAGAACATTTTTTTTTTTTTTTTTTTTTTTTTTTTTTTTTTAATATTAGCTGATTTCTGAGACAGTATGTGCATATATTATAAACTCATATTCTTCATTGGTAATAATCTTTAAAACGCTTGTACATTATTTTTATATGAGAGAATTTTAATACAAGATTACCCATTCCTTTTTTTCTTTTCTGATAGATCTGTTTTGGGAACAATTGCTTCTTTTTATTTTGTAAATTTTAGAAATAGAAAATTCACTTCAATAAAGAAGCTCACTGCTTTCCAATACTGAAAACATTTTTGTTTTTTATAATGGTCTTTTTTTTGAAAGTCACATTAGGCCTAACGTTTATAATTTACACTTGTTTTAAAGTCCTAAGTTCTCAACCATAAAAATGCTGTGGGGAAGGGGGAACATAAGAAAGAATCACGAAGATTCTAAATTAATAGAAACATTTTTTT
>JAPDSC010047821.1:0-25507 GCA_026290005.1 Latrodectus geometricus
AATTTTAAAATCTCGTAAGCTGATTGATGTGATGTTTATAATATTTCTTAAAAGAACAAAGTTTTGTCAGTAACTGAACTTTAGAACTACATAGAACTTATAATGCATAAAATTAGCATATTTGTCAGAAATATATTAATATGTCACATGTGTAAAACATTACATTAATATTTATCAATTTAAGAAAATGATGTCTCAAGTTTATTTTAATCTAATTAAAATCTTGTTTGTAATATCAATTTAATAAATTGAAGATAATCTCAAAATGAATCTCAACATTTCATAGATTAAAAGCATCATTAGAAAATATTTCAATGTTGTGACAATCTGTACGTAAAATTTGTTTTACTTTTCTTTTCAATATCTTTCAAGAGTTGTGTCTGGAAAGGCCGTTAATATTTCTTGCTACATTTACTCTATATTTTTGTTACGATAACATGTCTTAGGTAAAAAGATAAATATTTTAATATATTGAATTACGCATTGCATAAGTATAGAAAAATATTTATGTAGCATATAAGAGAATTGATTTATTGCATATTAACTTTCGTAAAATAGAATTTCGAGTCATTCTTATTGATGATTTATGGTGTTTAACACAAAAGTATATTTCTTTTATATTTGTATACACCAATTTTCAGTCTTTTTGAATAAAGCAAAAAAGTTAACTCGTTAATTTCAATAATTCCTAAGAAGTTTGCACGATAGAGTAGCATTTAATATAACATTAATAATCTAATATAGGTGAAATCAAAAGTGTTTGGTTAATAAATATAAATGAATAAGTTACTTTTGGTTTAAACTGAAAAAAAAAAATCCATTCTAGGGGAGGGAGAAAAAAAACTCTATGCAGTTTTTTGATTCATTGGCAAAAATTTTTCTTTGAAAAATTTAAATTCTATTTTCTTATTTAAAAAAAAGTTAAGATTTTTCAAAAAACTTAAAATATGTTGCTTTAAACTTATAATTAGAATTCAATTAGCCAAACTTGTTCAAAACTATTGTATTTGCATCAAGTGTTTGTTCTCTATGATTGAAATTAATCATAACAGTGTCAGAACCATTAGAAAATATCATTTCAAGAGCATTTAACATAAAATAAAAATATGAAATCATAAAAGTTTTCATAACTTCTAATTATTCTTCTATTTTATATGGTTCTTAGACTGTAATAAAATGCAATTTTAAGGTGAACAGTAATATAAAATTTAAATTTATATTAAAAAATGGGATTAAATTAAAGATTCATTTTGGTTGACACTTAGGAATTAATTGATAGAGAATGCACTTTTATCACATTTACCAAGTTCTACTAAAAAATGGTTTTTGAGGAATAATGAAAAATATTCATATATCGCTACGAACTAAATCCAAAAATTTCCTATACACCACACTGAAAGCCGATGATAAAAACACATTTCTCAATAAAATAAATTCATCAACAATAGCTGAGACTAAGCCAAAGATGTTTCACTTCGAAAAGCATGATCATTCTACTTGGCCAAGGTTACATTATTACATTCCTTAATCAAGTATCGCTAATATTTTGTGATATAACTTCAAATAAATCTTAAATGAAATATAACATTTCTTACATTCTCTTACTGAGTGACAAAATTATAGAATTAAGCGATACATATTTACAAGCATTTTTTTAATAAATAATACTTATCTCTTTGTGTTCAATTAAATAAATAAATTTTTACGTTAAATATAATTATTATAGTAATAAATCACGAATTCTAATAATGTTTCATCCTTACAGAATGTCATTCTCAATATAATATTCGATATTGATTCTTCGTGGTATTATTACTTCAAATTAATGAAAATGCTTGATTATAGTTTCCGAATTATGTTTAATATAGCTGACATTTACCTCATTACTAACATTATTGACTTTCTCCTAAATCCATGTCAATAAATTTATCAGCAATAAGCCAATAGATTTAAAGTGATAACATTTTAATTTATAATCTTAATGTAAATTAATATAGTAATTATTAAACTGATGTTTTCAAATTTTATATCGATGTAATTTGAAAAGACACTCAGATACTTTGAAAAGATAGAAGATTACGTCATTTACAATATATTTCAGTCATTTAAAAGTAATTTAAAACATAAAACTACATATAAATTACAATAAGCTCTAAGAATACAAATTTTAGTTATAAATAAAAGCACCGTTTCAAAAACTAATTCATTTTAAAAATATAGGTGTGGAAGAAAGTTTTAAAAATTTAAAATAAGTAGAGTTCTAAGCATTTAAGTTGCATTACTTTGAGGTAAACATAATCTTCTTTATTCAATTATTTATTGCCACTAAAGAATTGAATAAATAGGCATGTAGTAGTATTCAATTGTATCCATTGTAAGCAAATACCTTTAATTTATTTGTTTTGCCCATTTGTTATGTTAGGGTATCAAATGTTTGGCAATCTATTTATGTATTTTACTATATTGTATTTCTTTCAGTGGAGCATACTCTTTCATTACAAAAATGATTTCAACTTAAACATTTGTCTTTTAAACATTTCAAAATTTCATTATCAAAATCATATATTTTTATATAGAAACAGCTATTGTAAAGTAGGTGTTATCCCTATACAGATAAGATGAAAATCTATTGTAAATCTAATATGAATCAGTATGATAAATGCTGAAACTCTTTTTATTTTTTGAACTAAACAATCATCATTTCTACTTTTTATACAGTCTCTTTAACTGATGTTAAGATTATTTTACTGTAAACAGAACTCAATTCTTTTTCACAACTCATAAGAGGGTTTCACATTTTTTTCCCTTTATATTTAACTATTTTGGAGAAAGCAATAGAGATTTTCATTTTTCACATTCCTCCATTTACAATCTAGACGAGAAAGATGAATTTTTCTTCCGAGTGAGTAGGTGGTGTAAGTGTCAAAATGAGAAAAGAGTTTTGTCAAGTCTTTATTGGTAAAAATGAAAGGAAGCATTTTCATCTCCAGGGAAACGTTAGCTGAATAAAGGGCAACTGTTTCTCAATTCAGATTATTATTGTTGGAAAGTATTTGCGTTTCAAATGGGATAATATTAAATGTATAAATGAACAGTTTTGTGAAATCGCATGGTTTTCGTTGCACTATTGTATATAGATTCAGCTAAAAGTATCTTTTATTCAATATTAAAAATTCAGTCAGAATTATAACATCTCTTTGAAAATCTAGAGTAACGTTTAGTTTCCTAAATTTATATAGTTTTATTTACTTCTTGTAAGCATTTTAAAAAAAAGCAATACCATTACTTTTCTTCGGTCCTTTTATTTTAATATTATGTATGGATTTTTAATATTTTATTTTGCAAACTTTTCATAAAATGTATTTGTTTTCTAAAACTATAAAACTTAAGTATATATTTCCTAGAAATAGTGTTACACATCAGCAATCTACACAAAAATATTGAAACATTTATTTAAAAAAATGCTGTTTTAATTTCCTGGGATGTTTAAATTTTACATAGAATCTCAAAACATTTGAATTATTTAATGATTTAAGAACTGCATCTCTTGTTAGAATAAGAAAATATTATTTGACTGTATGAATTAAAAATTAAAATCAATGAAAATCTATACCAAAATAAATGGAAGTGTAAATATAAAAACAATGAGAATTAAATAGTTAATTTTAATTCATTTTAATAATGTGTAAAAAAGGAACTAGTATATAAAATTACACCAAAAAGTTTAAACCAGAAATTTATTTTATTTTTTTCTTTTATTTTATGTTTAGAAAAATATTATGGAGGAAAAAGATATTTTTGGAATATTTTTTATTTTAAGCTATTTCAAAATGAAAATTTATTTCTTCAGAGTAAGTTAATTCATATTTTTTAAAGTGAATTCAAAATTATAAATATACTGTAACTGTGACCCTAATATATGCATTACGTATAAACCATAATAAAAAATTCTTATGTTCACATCTATATGGCTTCCTAGCATATGAATTATCTAATAATAATATTTTAACAAGATAGCTTATTTTTAATGTTTCATCATTTAAGTTTTAAATCCAGAATTTTGAGAAGAGTGAATATATTTATTGTTACATTTTAAGTGATAAATTTCAAGAATATATATTTTAAATAAAATTTTTAATTAACTGCCTATGTTACTCATTAGTTAAAATCCACCTAAATTTAATTAACTAAATTAAAAATAATACATCAAGCACTCATATGCTTTGGTCTTCAAATGAAAAATATGAATTGAAAAATCGATTATTATACACTAATTTAAAAAAATAGTTTTCATTATTCTCTTACATATTATGCATACTGTTTAAAATGTTATAGAGAGTGAAACAAATATATATATAGTATTTAATAGTTACTGTAAACAAATGAATAAAAAATATGGTATATAAATTGAGTAATTTGAAATACGATAAATGTTTTTAAATAGATTCTTGTAAATTAAACCTATATTTTTGATTATAAAATTAAATAACTATAAAATTAAAAACAATAAAATAGAATTCTAGAGAATTTAATCATTCAGAAATATATCAAAGAATGAAAACATTATATTTCTAACAGAGTCTAGAAAATATATGAATAAAAAGTCTTTTTAAACATGGAAAAATTAATTTAATCAATAAAAAGTAGTTTTCCCTGGTGGGATTCGGTTATAAGAGAAGATAACATCCTAAAAATTTATTTGATAAAAATTAAAAGTGGTCATTATAATCTGTATATTAGATAAAAAAGTAACATATACTTTCATTAACATCTTTCAGTTTTAATATTCAATTATGCTTCACTTTGTCTTCAATTCAATCTTTTGCATGACATTTCTTGACTGGCAGAGAAACTTAATATTATCAATTCAATAGTTTAAGTGAATTTTATGATTAAATTTTGCAGCAAATTTAACAGTAACACACAACCGTCAACAACCAATTATGTTTCAAAATTTAATTTTAGATTGAATAAAACCACAAAACTAAAATGAAAAAGATTTTAAGAGAGCTTTTTAAGTCGGTAAAGTTATTCTCACTTACTTAAAAGGATACTTCTTTCTGAAATTTGGTGGATGGTAAAATTTACAACAAATAATATTTGTAAAAGCAAATTACATTTTAAACCAATGCAATAGATAACTTCAATATTTTTAATATATCATTTACTTTATTTTGAAGACACGATTCTCTCTTTGGAATTTAACAATGATTTTCTCTCAATATTAATAAAATGCTTTGTAGTCATTTAATGCTTTGTAGTCAGTCTGATTTATTATGTATACGCCATTGACAATAGAGAAAAAAACTATTATTACCAAAGAAAAACAAAAAATGTCAAATTTAAAAGTTATGGAGATTTAATAAAGATTTAATGTATATTGTTATTGACTACTTTTATCTACAATAAATTTTTCAATTTATCTTGCTAAAAGTAAAACCGTATTTGTTTTTTCTTCCAACTAGATAGAAAATTAAATTTTTGGATTCATTTTAGAGTTCAAATATTTTAAGTATTATTTAATTTGAAACTTATGGATTGAGAATAGCTTACTTTACAGTAACTTAACTAAAGATAATCATGTTGATCAGGCTTAAGCATATAAAATTAAAATGCATGTTGTCAGCTGTAATGAATGCATCGATATCTAAGAATGGTTTAAAATTATAAGTTGTTTTCTAAATACATAATATTTCCAGTCAAATTAACAGTGTCATCTAGAACAAAACATACTCTTAAAAATTCAATTTTAGAGAACAACACTTAAAATAAATAAATAGAATACATTTACTTAAACAGTGAATTTTTGCTATCACCATTATTCATGTTTATTCACTAAGAAAAGTAAAACAGTAAAAGAAATTACATAATTTTATTCTCCTAACTATATTATCTAACCCAGAATTGCCAATTTTTCTCTTTAGTATAGTCCTTTATTGGGATTTTCCCTTATGGATATCTTTAATCGCCAAAACACGGATTCTTTTTTTTCCCAAAATACTTTGTCTTATAACATGAGATACTCAGTTATTAATATATTTATCTACACTAATTTATTTTCCTTCCTCATGTCAAATCGCCTTTGGAATTTTAATTAATTTTCTCTTTATGTATAGAATCAAGCATGTATTTTTCATTTTCATTCATATTTAATTCCTGCTTTTGTTGTCACTAATATTAATTTTCCATAAACTATTACCATATTCTGAAGGAAATAAGCATACAGTATATTGGCTAAAAAATTGTCTGGCACAAAATATGTCTTACTCAATAAAAATGATTTAAAAGTTATATATTAAGAACTTATTTTTCATTTACTATTATTTCAATATTTTGTCATACAGTAAAAGTTTAACAATTTTAATAAATCACTATAAAAGTAAAACAATCAAAATTCTAATAATTTCCTAACATATTATCTAATGTAAGCATTTATTTAAATGAAACGCAACCATTCTGCCTGAAATTTTTAGCTACAACAGTTTATACTTTTTTATAACAGCAAATTCATATTGAAACTAAAAAAAGATTTTTTACTAGTTGATTAGCCACATTTTTTCTAATAGAAACAGAAAATTAGATTTTAGTAGTTTAGATATACGTACAGTAAATACTTATTCACTGATGTAATTTACAAAACATATAGCTGAGATTATTTTAGTTATCAGTTGTAAAAATAAGATGAATAGATTACTGTTTTTTTTTAATATATTTGTATGCTATACATCACATAATTAGAATAAGTCTTTTATACACTCCTCCACTGTTTGAGATAAAAATGCCCACATTGCATCACAAACCTACTTGTGTTAAATAACACAAGCTTCTTATTGTTATATATAACATATTGCTTTATAAAATAACTTAACCTTTAAGTTTAACAAACCAGAATGTTATGAAAAATATACCATTTTATAATTTCAGGCTATGCATCTGTTTAATAAAATGTATCCAATTTATTTTTCATATAATTTTTTCGAATTTAAATACTAAACCCTATTCGAAATTACTCTTTTATTTTGTGAAAAACTATTCAGATATAATTTAGCGTTGATGCTTATATTTGATTATTTAGATGCTTAATGGAATATAATGGACTGAAATAAATTAACTTAAAATATTTACTATTTAATATATTAATTTTTTACTATTCAACTCTATTTTTATCTGTTTTGATTATGTTATCAACAAGATAATTCTATACCATTATAATTGATATTGTAAAAAGGGTCTTATCAAAAAATAGTTTTCCATTAAAACAGCTATTGCTTTATGAATTCATGACCGAAAAACAGTTCAACTAACGATTAAAATTGATATTTTCATAGAATGTATCATTCACTTTGATAGATAAATTTTAATTCAAAGATGTTTAGGTTTATTTGTGATAAAAATCTCGTATGTTTCCTGTCGATTTATCACAATTTATTTCAACCACTTGATAAAAATCTTATCTTAGAGTTCTTTACTTGCGTATTCTCTTTTTTTTCATCCTATAGAAAGAATTGCCTATCTTAAAGATGTCCTTTGTGTCAGGAACTTCAATAAGCGATGACATTTTTACTCAATTGCTTTATACATCCCGCTTTTATAGTGCTACATTCTTTAATAAGAAATAACGTCTTGAAGATAAAAATTACTTGTGTGTATCTCAAAATATGAAAAAATGGTAATACACAACATGACAAAAAAATTTTAGTTTAGATTCTTATACTGAAATGTGTTCTTGTAATTTGTCACAATTATTGGTTATTTTGTTATAGTTTTCCAAATGTAATGTTGTTTTGCCTATTGACACATAAAAACAATTACATCGTTAAAAATAACTGTCATTTTATACAATTTACAAAATAAATTTAATTTTTAATAAATGATGCCTATAATTTGATACTTTACATTTGCTATTACAATAAATTTGTTAATTATATAAAATATTTTTAAACTAAACAAAATAAAAATGCACAGAATTTGACTAAATTAGATCAATTTGCTTTAAGATATGCAGGATTAAAAAGAAAATCTCATTCCCTCTTGGTGAATAAATATATCTGAAAATATTTTACAGGAATTAATTTTCTAAGTAAAATCATACACAATAGAAACAAAACAATAGTTTTTTTAAATATCTTTTTGAGTTCAATATAAAGGATTTAAGTGTCCAAACTATTTGCATTCCTTGAATTATACATGACACAATGGGCGCAAGAATATTAATGTCATTACTGTTTTCAGTTACAGAATCATTAAGGAAAGATGGAGTGTATATTGCAATGGATGGTATACATAACTCTTAAAATATGCAATCATTAAACTTTTAAAATAGTAATACAAATATTTAAGCACATTGAAGATAAGTTAATAACTAGAAATCTTTAACATTTGCATTATATTAGAAAAACTTATAGCTATCCCATGTAATAAGCAAAATTGTTTACTTTAAGTGAGTTTACGAAAACTAAGTAATCAGTAAACGTATATATGAAAAATTGTAAAAGATTTATGCTTGCTTTATTTCTACAAGGGTATTGTTGTTACTCATTCCCTTGGTGATGGAATGACTACACCAAGTCTTACATACCCCGTCGATTGACAGATTCAAAAATCTTCTCTTGCTCATCCTACAGCTGCCTCGAGGTAGCATCTGAACAATTGAGAAGGAAAGCAGGTTTTAGCAGGTAGGAAGCAAGAAAAGGGGGAATAAACCTTTTCCCCATTATGAAATTTCATGTATTTCAAACGACTACTTCTAAACCTATCCAACTTTGTTTGTAGAGGCCTGAGGCGGCAGGCAAAGAACAGAGATAGGGCCGGTCTCTTAGCAGCATACCCGTTATGAACTGGAGAGAGCTGAAAAGTCCAAAATATTTTACTCTTACGGATTTCAAAAGCAGTTGGATGTGCAGAGATTTTGATTGTAAGATCATAACCATTTCCAGTAAAAGCAATTTCATTTCCAAATATTCCAACATGGAATTGTATCCATAGAATGCTGAAAAATTTTCCTTGGGCTTAGTTGAAAGAAAAATAAACTGATCAGGTTTTCAATAGTATTAATTCATTATTCCCCACAAATACTGTTTTAAATGGGTTTTACTTTTCCGATTTTACTATTTGTATATTACATTATTATTATTTAGATTACATTATTTTATAGTAACAGATGTTTTTAATACATACGGAATGATGTTAAATTATGCACTTTCAGCGTCTTGTAAAATTTAAATTGATGATAAGAATGCCCTGATATTGCTTATAAACATAAATGAATCAGTGAAAATATTTCTCAGGAAATAGGAAAAAAACCTCACAAATCGTAACAAACTGAAGAGATTATACTTAAGATATTAAAATACTTTAATAGAAATATTATTAAAGGTTTGGTATGGATAACAGACATTATGTTTATAATGATATTAAAGTTGTAATGCAGTTCTTATTGCCCTGTGATAGAGACAGAAGTCAGTACTTGAAAATAAAGATTTGAAAAGAAAAGAAAAACTTTATAAAAAAAGAAAAACGTTGAAAAGTGGTTGAAAGATGAGGTAATGCACAAAAAATTGTTGTGTTATAAAAAAGATGAATGACTGAATGGCATGTTCATAAAAACATTCCCGTCATTGAAAATATAGAAAATAGTTTATTTCAATGACTGCATTCAGTCTGAAACCGATGAGTAATACATTCGAAGAGCCTTCATTTAACATGATGGGCAAGGGTCAGAACCTTCAACTTTGGACAAGTAATTCAGTCCAATTCCTAAAGTACTAAAGTAAGTAATTCAGTCCAATTCCTAAAGTATTAATTAAAATCTTGCGAATCAATCCATTTAAAAATTAATCGTTCCCAGGATTTCGTAAACGTCATTCATAAAAAAAATGAAAAAAAAAATACTTTACAATTTCTGGCTTGCATTCATTATTTTAAGATTATATAAGTAACCCTCTAATAATTAATTTTATTCATAATTAAGTTTTTAAATTATAAAAACTGTAATCAATCTGCAATTTTCTGTAATTAATTTGCATTGTTATTAAAATGATTAATAGATTTTAATTAATAATAAGTATTAAATTTCTGTTTGTAGGCAGTTGAAATGGTATACAAAATTATTAAAAAAAAAAAAATCATAAAATTGTTTTTTTTTATATTTGGTGAAAATTTATATAGCTGTAAGAACTTTCCTTGTTTTAATGAACATAAAAAAATATAGGTCTTTCTTATCTTTCCTCGAATTGAATGCTACAGTTCAAATTGTTCTGTTTTGAGAAAAGAAGTATGTTTAATTATGTTGTTTATCTACTTCAAGAGAACTATCATACATAACTTATAAAAAATAAAACATAAAAAGAAATCTCAGCTGTTATAAGACTTTTTTATGGTGTTTTTAAAAATATCAAGAGAAAAGTACGGGTACAGTAAAAGTATAAAAATTTTTAATACATTTTATTACAAGAAATAATAAGAAACTAAAATACGCTTTACCTAATTTCTTGATGTTAAATTTAAATATTTTGTTCATTTTTATAAATTTTGATCAAACTTATCATTAATGATATGATAATTTTATATAACAATTCCATTTTCAAAAGATTAATATTAAATTAATAAAAGATTGAATTAAAACCATTTGGATATTGAAATGTACACTACTTACAGTATTACTAATGTATTTAATGAATTAGTTTATTCTGTTTTTTATGTTTTCCTCCTAGTTAATTTTAATTTGTATATGATAAAGTGCATTTATTTGATAATATAACACAATAAGAAACTCTTTGAATTTCGAAGAAATATCACAACGTACTAATAGACGTATTATAAAAGAAAATAGTGAAATATTTAATACATAAATGTGAAGGAAATTTGTCAATAATACATTATTAATATTTTATATAAATTTACTTCAATATATTATGTGAATTCTTCAGAAGAAATTATTTTTAGGTTTTATTTGGCCATTTAACAAGATACGTATTATTTGCGAATTCATATTTTGAATTTCTAAAAGAGATTCATAACATTTTTATTTAAAACTCTTTTACCAAAAAATCAAAAAGTAACTAATACTAAATTATGTATATTAAAGAAGTAATTTTTCTTTGCATTTTATTGCTGATTATTCAGCATTTTATACTGAAAAGAGAAATTTCCATTTCTTTGGTTGAATAAAAAGTTTTTCTAATTGGTATGAATAAAATATCGATTTGATTTAAATTGAAATTGAATTAATGGAAAATTAAAATTAAGTATAAAAATATTTATTTGCATATCACCTGTTTTGCAATTGAAAACTGATTGCTTTTAAAATTTTTTTAGAATTTCTAGAAATAATTGATTTTTAAAACATCAATTTTTTTTACTTTTTTAAGCCTACAAATTTCAAAATAAAAAAAACTAATAGAATTCTTAGAATATTTTAGATTTATTAAATAGTGTATAAAATAAATTTAAAAATTTTTATTGTAAATTTTTTACTATTTACAATAAATTTCTCCTTTTTCTTTATTATCTGGGAATCAAATTTTTAAGATAAGAAAATTATATCATTAAATTCCTCTAAATGAAAAAAAAGAATAACTTTCCATGTTAAGAAACTTTTAATATTTAGATCCAAATGCATAAAATTAATAAATTCTACATAATATTAAGTTATGTTTGAAATTGAAATTAATTAATAATTTCACCTTTATGACTCTTGCGTGTTAATTTTTTCTATAATACTACAGTAAAATAATTTTTAATAGAGCAATGCAATTCAATAATTTTAGAAATAATGAATGAGTCCGTAGATCTTATTTTAATTCTTGTATGCGCAAAATAACTGAAAATTTTATCAACTCAGAATTTATGAATTTCATGATCTATTCTAGAATTTTTTTAAAAAATTTATTTTCTCGTTTAATACATCCTAGGTACACATTAACACAATCAGGTACATGTTATTAATTAAAATTACTACAAAGATAAAAAAAAGTAGGACTCTCCTTTTTACAGTAAATATTTTCACAAATAATTTATCTTAGTCTGTTCTTTTTACCAATAATTGATTCAGAGAGAAAACAGCTCTTAAAAAAGAATTATAGTTGAATAAGAGAAAATATCCAATGTGTCCAAATTCCCAGGAAATAAAAACATATATAAAAATTAATCTGAAATATTGGCGAGCATACTTTGTTTGCAATGTAGAAATTTTGAAGGATGTTTAAGTAGATGATAATACAAAAATAGAAGGAAAGAAATGGAAGATTGATGGTAGATGCAAAAAATGGTGACTTACCTAACGACATTTATTGCTGTAATTTTCAAGATTTAGAGCCAGTTTGTTTACTTTGGGTGATATTGACTTGCTCTTCTATCATTTGAGCTTCTTTTAGAGGTGTAATATTTATTGGATTTATTGAATGTAGCAGAAGAAAATACTTAAATCATAGTATTTTTTACGCCTTTGGTTCTATCTTTGTAAGCCACCGTAAAATAATAATTGAGACATAAAAATATTCTGACACCCTAGGAGATAAATTGATAATCTGGTCCCTAAAGTCCCTAAAGTACTGTTGGTTTCTTGTAAATCACGTTGGTTATAAGTATTTAAAATGTTGGTTATCGTAAGATTTAATAATCATAAATAGATAAATAAAATTAGAAAAATCAGTTTGACACATTTTATAATATTTTTGCAATAAGTTCTGCTTTTATTTCAAATACATTTTCATTATATTTGACTCTACAGTTGAGGATGAACAAAGAACGATCAAAAATTCCTGCAAGACAATCAATAATAATTAATTGTTTGCGAAATCCACATTCCAATCACTTAAAAATGATTAAACGAAATTAAGCGATGGTACTTTCGGAATTCTTTTTTTCTCATTTCTCATGCAATAAACTGAATTTATATTTTTCTAAGAACTTTTATTTTAATATTTGTTGTTCTTTTCGCTTTCATTTTTGAGAAAATATCAACTATTTTAACCATGCATTAGGATCCGCCTAAAAATGGGAAACTTATAAGACCATATTCTACCACTAAGAAAAATTGATAGAAACTTATAAAAAAAATGGTTAGTTAGTTTTTTGCCTTAGAAATAGGAATTGGCAAATGACAGATCCAATGTAATAAAAACTGAATTCAATTTCAAAATCATAGCACCAAATTTTTTAATAATTATGTTCATTAGTTAATGATACTTTCTGGACAAACATATGCTTAGTTTTGTAATCATATATATTCAATCCCAATGATCCATTTGGAGGTACCTCTAAAGAAAACAATGCTTCTCTCAAGGGTGAGACATTCTTCGCTACAAATATAGAAATAGCTCTGGAGAACAGTACTTCAAATTTTTTTTCAAAAATAATTTTGATTTTTTCATGCAATCACATTTTTAATTTCCAACTTTTTTTACATTCCTTAAAATTATGTCTAGTATTTATTTTCAAGAACTTTTCTACATTTAATTCTTATAGCCAATAGATTCAATACATTGTTCATCAAGCAAAATTTTAATTTCACTTAGTTTAATGCTGCCAATGGTATCTTTGAGAAAAAAAAAACATTTTATTAAATTATTATCAGTAAGTCTTCTCAAAAATTATAGTATTTCACCTTCACAATTATTTTTCGAAACAATCAATATGCTCTTAATTTTTGGAATTTCTGTTATTAATAATCAAGTACTTTTGATAAACATATTTTTTTCTTTCCAAAGCATTTTTCCTAACTTTCAGATACTCTTAAACTTTTATTCGGGGCATTATGAATACCTGCAAACGTCACAAATGATTTGCTAAAAATTGAAGCAAATTTGAATTACTTGCAAAATTATAATAAATTAAACGTTTAATGATATTCAGTTTAGTTATTAAAATAACCTAACAAACTCAAACCTATCGGTGTTCTTAAGAGTTAATATCGGCAGTGTCGAGTGTATATTAGCATTGGCACTATGATTTTGTAATTTTATCGGTTCTATATGGGTTAATGACATCAAGAAGCTCTTCCTTAATATTACCAGAAAGTGACTTTGGCCCTGATGCGAATGTTTGCCAGCAAAAGTCAACATTGACCTGATGCATTCATTTGCCGAGATACCATGTGATACTGTGACGTCACTTACAGCAGCTGAATGTTTTTTTTTTTTTTTGGACTGCTGTGATTAAATTGAAACTAATATTTTCAAATCATCGAGCTATTGGATTTATAAGATAAGTACATATTATTATAAGTGTATTCTTCAGAAAAGAAAAAATAATTAATTTGAAACATTAAATTTTTGTATTTTGAATTTATTTAATTGCTTCTAAAATAAATTCTGTAAACTTTAGATAATTTTGAAATAAAATGTAAAATGTAAATATTTGTAATATTTAGTCATTATTAATGATTTATTTTCCCATTACTTTTCAAATTTATTTTTGCTTATATGTAATTAGTTAATATAAGCAGAACATTTTAAATTTCTCGTCCATGAATTCTCATTAACTTCATTTAAGATATAGATATGGCTATAAGACTTTAAAGTTATTTCTTGGGTTTCAAATTATTTCTGAAGAAATTTTATGTCATAATAAATCAAATGTTAAAGTTTTGTGCATAAATAACTTATGTGTGAACTTGGATACAATATGAATAAGTACACATTTCTTTTTTACCTATCTTATAGTTATTTATAAAAATATTATTTAAGATTTTTTTGTATGATATTATTAATGATTTTTCTGGTTTTAGTATATGCAATCAAATTTCATTTATCAATCCTTGTTTTATTAATTTGTAATTATTAAAGCCTTGTCTTATTCAAAATATGTTGATTCTAAAGATGAAATATTGTTAGAAACCTAGTTCTTAAAATTAAAATTTTATTTTAACGCTTGAAGTTGAGTCGCTTATTAATATAAACTGAATACTTAATTTCCCAACTTGTTTTTCAAACTGAAGTAAAATTTCTGTTCATTAAGGATATTATTACAGAAATAAGTTTCTTTCATGAGCATTTGTAAAACTAACTTAATTATATATTGAGAAAAACTTGCGGAATATTATCAGAATAAAATTAAAAAATTAGAATTTTGTATTTAATTAACTTTATTTTTAAATCTACGTTTGATAAAAATATTTTTAAATAACATGTTTAATAATAATTTTATTTTCACCCCAATTTTGCATTTTATCAATTATTATATATCAAGTCTTAATATTCGTCTTCATATCTGTCGTCTATTATATATCATGTTATATAAATATATTAATCTAGAATAATAATTTTAATTTTTTATACAACACTCAAAATGATTTAGATGTAAAGATATGCACCAAGTAAAACTGATATCTTAAAACATACATGAGATCTGAATGCAGCTTTTAAGTAATTTTGTTTTCATATTTTATTTAAATTTTATTCTAGACTTGTATTTATAGTTTTGTATTTCAAATGTAATTTAATGTACACATATATTTTGTAATGAGTTCTATTTAAAATAATAATTTACTTAAATTTATATGCTAAAATGTTATGAGACAACAAAAAAGTACTCTTATTGAAATAATACAATAAAACTCGTTAAAACATGATAAATGGAAATCGGAAGTGATTGAATATCGGAGTTACAGTTTTATTAAATTTACATTGTGGCTGTTCTATTTAAGCCTCTAAATGTAATAGAGGAAGTATATTGATGAATCATTCACCACTTTTGCTGTCATATTTGACTAAAAAAGAGTATATTATTACATAAAATTATTAAACACATTAAAATACTTATAATTGATCAATTATTTTTAAATTGTGTATTCAATTAGATTATAAAATAACTATATAAATTGTTATTAAATATGATACTAAGCATTTTTGTTATTGCTGATTTACACTGTCTTTGATATTTACTTATTGTAGATAACTACGATAGGGTATTTTCATAGGTATATTTAAAATCTTTATATTATTGGTTGATAAATAATAAATAACTGGGACTATTTTGAGTTAATTTTGCCGTTAAATTATTAAAAAATAATTAAATCAATAGTATTAGAACTAATTTATGATACTTGTATTACATAATATGGTAGTACAAATACACTCCTGCAATTATATATGTAGTACAAATGATTTGTAATATCAATTGTATATTAAAATCATGTTAATAATTTATGATTATTTTGATTTCAATTATTTTAGAATATGAATATGTTACATTTGAATTATTGCACATGTTTAGTGTTAAAAAGTTCAGGTATTACTATGAATTCAACATGAAAAAACACTTTATTTTCCGACATTTACAAGAATTATGTTAGATGTGGTATAATTTCAAAACACAATGAACTGTCTGTTCTTATCAGAGTTGAGTTGTAGTTGAGTTATCTATCACTTAAACTACGTCTACCACTTTCTGGTAAATTATAAATTGCAACGAAATTTATGAATCATGTCTATTAGGAATTTTTTCTATTGGGTCCTCTTGACGAAGTTAGTGAAAATTTCCGTCGTCTTACAAATAATGTGCTCATGCTAATGGTGTCACCAATTGTTTTCCGTTCATCCACATGAGAAATAATCTTTCATCATCACCAAGAAAACTCAACCGTTGTACAGGTATTCATGCTACTCCCTGTGAAGTGTCTATCTCTTTTATTTTGCCCTTACTTTTGAAAAAAGTGCAAATCATTAATGTATACCAATTTTGTGTGCAATCGAGATCAGCTATACTCACACCTTATTCCCGTTTTTCAGTGAATTAATGTTTTATCTCTTTGGTCTCTTTAATGATTGCTTTCTTATAATTTGTTTTTCTTGGAGATATTTTTGGAAGATTTTCTTAAAATTACTCACTTAAAAATTGAAAACTTATTACCTATTGAAAACTTATTATATAATCAGCCTATTAATTAATTAAAATAATTTTATTCATATATGCATAACATATTATATCATAAGTTTGAGAAAATATATGATCACAAAAGACATTATGACGCTACTAAGAGAATTAAGCAAACTGGTGCGACATAATCCCAATCCCGGACTTCCACTCCACTCTTCGCTCGAAACTTGGTTAACAAACTTTACTTGTTAAGCCAGTTTCCATTGTATTTCTTGGGGTAAATAAGATTTTCAAATTAAGGATGCTGAATATATTTCTTCAAATGAGGTATGTTCCTTAAACAAGTTAAAAAAAAAATTCCTACTCAAATAAAAAAAAGATGTTTCACTTTATTCTTTAAAACAGATTGAATAACATTACAAGAAATCAAATACTTTGACTGATAAATAAAAATCATCGTCCATTAGTATTTATGTGAATAATAATGTTTCGTCACAAAGGTAAAATTGAAATTTGTATTCTCAATTAATTGTTACAGAAGAAAATACTATTTAGATACGTATATTATTACTATATTAAAATAGAATATATATTTAAAAATAAGCTACCTAAAAAAATGGCAAACATTTTTAATTCCGATAATTTTAGATAATTAGTAATTAAATAATAATTAAGTGTTTATTTTTGTTAAACTCTCACTTGTAGTAATAATGAAATAATTTCATTTTAAGTCATATCATAAATAGCCTGAAACTCTGAATTTATTCAACAGGCACTTTCAGTATGAATGTCACTTTTACTTTGATGATGCTGTCATTTATTTCAGCCTGCATATGTCATTAATAGCATATCAGTTCATTCATAAATGAATTTACGATATATAATACTTATGCTATTACAATAAAAACATCTGATCTTTATGTAACAAAATGGATTTTTTTGTTTTTATTATCTTTATCAAACAATTTACCTTTATTTTTGTAGTATTCATTAAACCTACATATTGACACAGTTCAAGTGCTACTAAAGAGCAAGTGATATTAAGTATCATAAGAATCACACAATTGGTATTAATCATACTTATTCAAATTAACGTTTAAATGCTTTTCTATTAATGTTTAATTAAGGGTTGTTTACTATTTACGAATTCAAAATTCTTTGAGTTCTTCATAAAATGTATATTATTCATAACGAATTAGTTTAAAAAATTTTGATTCCCACAAAAATACATCAAAATATTTATGAAACACATTTATAGTTTTTCCCTCAAAACGAAGCAGATGAATTTTTCTTAATAAATAAAAAGCTTGATTAAAATAATTATAATTAAATTTACATAGCAAGGAAATAATTAATTCAATAAAAATAATCTGAAACTTCATTTATAAAAACATTAATTATTAATATATTATGATGAAATATAAGCATAATCTTAATATATATTTAATTTTAATTACTTTGATAGAAAGAGAGCAAAGTAAGGAAAGAACTTATTGACTTATTAAAAATATAATACCAATCTATGCTTATGAAAATAAAATCTTAAAATATTTAAAAATTTGAAATGAATACTTAAATGAGATTCTGTGTGTGGATGTGTTTGTGTGTGTAGTTAATTTAAACTCTTTTGATACATTCATTTAAAAAAAATAATAATTTATAATTATTTTATAAACTAGTTAATCATTTTGTAGTTATTAAAACAAAGGTTTTTATGAATAAAGTATACATAAGATTTTTTATAAATGTATAATATATAATTAATAGCTAGAAAACAGTTTAGCTATTACCTGAACAAACAAAAGGTTATATATTTAGTAAATTATTTGACAAGTTATTATTCAGTTTATCTTATTGTTTAACAAGAAATCATTTCTTCAGAATATTTTGACGTTTTATTCATTTTAATCATGCTACGAAATTTTGATTTCATATTTACTCCACAAGGAGTTACCAAAATAATAGAAGCATCTTTCAATAGTATGTGTATGTGTCCTTGACTTGTATTACAGCTTAGATTCATTTAGTGATTGATTGAAATAAATCCTGAATAATGTTTACAAGAATATTGTTCTGTTCATTATGGAGATTTGTGAAAATACTGTGCGAGTTACCATTGGAATATATGAATTCTATATTAAACTCTCTCATATTAAATATAAATGTTCAATTATATTGAAGGACTCTGCAGTCCAAGGTTGATGTTTGACTTTATTCTCTAAACATCAAACCATTATTAGGTAAGCTCTGCTGTATGAATTGGGGCGTTATTACTCTACAAAATTCCATCTCCTGCAGGAAACAAAGTTTGACTCATCTAATGGACCTGGTCAAATAGAAAGTTTCAATATTTCATTTGAGTGATTATTTTTAATATTACGCGTTTGTTTTCATAAAAACCAGAACACGACTGGTCGTTTCATAAAACAACTACTTTCGTTCTTGCTTTATAGAAAGAGATAATTATGGTAATTGGGGAAGTGTGCTACCAATTTGCACCCATTTTATAAAGAAAGTATGAAAAGTTATTTGTCAAACCATATTAATTTTTTCCCTTATCAGTCAACCAAGTTTTGTGAGTCACTGTGGATGATATTTGGCAATAATATCTGTGACAAGTGGCTATGAAATCAATGTTCTGCCTTAAGATTTCTGTTTATGAAAGTAACTGTACTCATTACAATTAATTGTGAAATTGTAATAATTGAAATTGGGGAATACAGATTCTTATTGAACTCTCGATAGTTTTTGTTACAGTATTTCACTTTTTAGTTGCAATGAAATGCTTCAGTATCAATCAGTCCCGTTCACAGAGCTACCTTTCTACTCTACTGATGTACAAGATACTGATTTTCTTTTTCCGTCCACTGTTTTGCATGTCGATCTTGTTTTCCGCACTGTGTGCTTTCATAACTTCAGACACTGCATTTTTTTAAAGCTTTAAACGTTGAGATAGTACAGTCACACTTGCTGTAGCTACAATTTGATCTATTTGAAAATCTAAAAAAGGGCTAGATTTTATACTTAAAAAAAAATTAAGGCTTTCAGAACTTCAATAAAATTATTACATATCTTTTTGCATTCTTTTTATAAAAATACTGCTAGCTATTATTTTATTTTAATGCTTAAGAAGGGCATTCAAAAAATCTCACATTTATTCACAAGTGTTTCCTTTATTTTGCAAACCACCTGCGTGAATCAATATGGATTAAGTATTATTGCTGACATGTACTTATACTGAAAAAGAGAGGGAAAAAATATGTTTATTACTCTGAAACTTATAAATATATGTTCTAACAAATGGCTTTAACTTTATTTATGAAGTCAAATTTTATAAAGTAAAAAATATATCTTAAGGATTTGATAATTTCTAACTATAAATTTCAATTGCATTCTGTAGTGTTAAAATAACTTCATATTGCTTATAATATATACTGAGATATAATCCAACCAAGTATACAAACTTTTATATTGCATTTTCATGAAAATTAAATCCTTCTTAAAATACATAGTTAATATAATATAGTATATAATAAAAATATTTAAATTACCTGAATCACAATGAAATATAAAAAGAGGTTAAAATTGTTTTAATTATACTTAATATATTTATATCTTGTATTTCATTGAAAAATGTATTATAAATACATAAATGTTTTTTTTAAAAGATTACTTTTTTATGAATAAAATAATTTTATCCTATTACTTCATCTTATTCATCTTATTGGTAATCAAACAAAAACATGTAAATTAAGTTTATGATAGATTGCAATTTTTTTTTTTGAAATAATTGTGAATTTCTAAAAACAACTGTAAATTTTGTACCTTTTTAAATTCGAAATATTTGAACAAAGTAAACTGTAAAATAATCTTTATATCCAAAAAATCTATTTCTCATCAAAATATTTCACGAATGTTGTACAATGATTGAATAATGTTTGTAAAGTATTTTCAATTATAACCATTTAAGCTCAGTGAGTTGAATTCATAAATATCCAATATAAGTAATAATTTTTGAAATATTTATATTTAATATAAATTTGTTGGTACAGACATAAAAAACATATGATCGCAGGAGAAGAGTAAGAGAAGAATGAGATATCTTTGTTTGTTCCCCAAAACTTTAATTCTTCAGACTGTTAGAAATTTATTTAAAATATTCCTCTTGTAATCCCTTAATTCAATTAAATACAGTTTTTTAAAAGACAAAAATTAATTTTATTAAAATTAATTTTATTGAGAATATTTAATGTGGCGATGAAATGCATCTAATTAAAATGAAATCTTAACTTTGCTTAGCAACATTAATTTCAATTAAGCAGTTACGATTTCTTTGCAAATTATTTCCATGGTATTAAGGCTATACTATCATTTTCAAAAATGACGTTCATTTTTTAAAAAAATATAAAAACCAATATATATGTATCTATTTAATTTTGACCGTTAAATGCCTGAATTAAATGTTATAATATTTCCCTATTAATATGAATTATTAATTTTCCTGACATTTAGTTGCATTGTATCATAATGGAGGAAGGCATTCTCTAGAAGTTTGTCATTTTATAACCACATTATGACAATTCTCTACCAAACAAGTGTACTTATATTTTATTTTAATAATTATACATAAGATTTAAGCACCTTCACGTTAAAATGTGTAATGGATTCTAAGGTATAATATAAAAATTTAAATTGGAACTTTAATGGTTACATGTTATCTTGAAAGAAATATCAGAATCGTGTCTAATATATGCTTAGGTTATTTTGTAAGAAAAGTAAAATCAATTACAATTTCAGATTTTAAATTAAACAAATTTTAAATTATATATAAAATATTTAAAGATTTAAAAATATTACTGTTTAATATAAATATTAGATATTATTATATATCTATATATAAATATTTTATATTATTTTATATATAAAATATATATCATGTGAATATATACATAAACAACTCATAAATCTAAAAATTCAAAATAAAAAAAATATTCAAAATAAAACAAATCAAGATGATCAAATCGAACCAAGAAATCAGGATGGATGAAAATAGGAAAAATAAATAATTATTTGAAAAGCATCACGATTAAGAATTAGACATAACTATAATGTTTGAAATTTTTGTATACGTAAAATATTTTATGCCATTAGAGGAATTCTCAGTTATTATCACTTAATTATAGTTCACGGCAATTTATCTATTTTTCTGTTCCCTCTTTCAACTATCAAAAAGTAATCATTTTTCCTCTTAATAATTGTTTTCCTGTGAGTAAATAATCATTTTACTACACTTTGTAAATATATTTAAAATTAAATTATGACGTTATTACAAAATTGTAAATTACTGTCATATAATGCACGAACCATTACTTAATTCAAATAAGCTAAAAAAGTTTACAAAAAATTCAAATCTATTTTGTTTATTCTTTTAGAGAAATTAAAGAATATATATGTAAATATATTTAAAACACATTGCTTAGTATATAAATCATTTTACTAATTATCGTTATTAATAAAAAACTAAACATATATTTAAAACAAAATATAACATTATGTGTTTAAATAATTTATTATATTTTAACAAAAAAATGTATTATTTATAAGAAATTTTTCATATCAACTGATTTGTCTTTTCTTGAAAGATAATTGCGTATTTCTACAGTAATTTTATTCTTGCATTCTTTAGTACATAAAAAAATATATTTCAATTTTTTGATCTTAATATAAGTTTTTAATAATTTTAAGAGCTTAATATAAGTTTTTTACTAGATAGCGAAAGAACCTTCAAAACCACAAAACAATTACAGTATATAATATGATAAATATAATAAAATTATATTTAAATATATTATGAATTCCGTAAAGTATACAAAATAATTTTCATAGTTAAGGAAATAAAATTCAGTACTTGTTTAATGGATTCAGTGTAAAAAATTATCATATAAATATTTTTGTACTTTAATAGATCTTCATGTTATAGATAATCAAAAAAAAATTAATTTCGTGCTTTTTTGTCGAAATTAAATACAACAAATAACTAAAAAATCAAATTACAGGATATTTAAGTTTGAATAATGTTTAATCAATTAATTCAGTTAACAATGAGGAAAAAGCTTTTGCATTAATATTTTCATTCAACATAAAACACTCTTACAACAAAAGCCCAGACCCAGACAAAAGCCTTCTGCAACGGTAAATTATTTGAATAAATCAATAATATTTTTCTTTCCTACTTTATGGTAAACCTGTTAAAACTATATCATTTATTGATTGAGAAATAAAATTCTTAGATTTTATTACCTATTTGTTGAAATACTAGTGATTGTTATTTCTAATGATTTTACTTGATATTTCTTAGTAACATATATTTTTACTCATTTTTTTATTTTGCATATTGTCTTATTAGTCTCAAAAATGTCTAAGAATTATAATAACAAAGCTAATATATAAACAAGTAATATGTAAATGCTGAAATTTTATGTTATTACCGTTTACTGATTCTAAATTTATTAAATAAAACTAAATGTTTTGCTACAATAAAATATTCAAATGAACATTTCAGAGGCAAATAAATGATCATACAGGTTTTTGAAAATTTCTTATGATTAATGAAGCAGACGCACTTTTTTTTTTTCCAAAATCTGAACTTGAAATTAGTATTATTTAGATGAGTTAGGAATATAATATTTATGAAGTTGAACATTTTCTATTTTGCTTTTCTATAATATGTGCTAGAAATCCTTCTATTATTAAAAATGTCACGTAAAATTGGAAAATATTATTTTCTTTCTAAAATTTAAAATTGTTTTTAAAAAACTGGATTTTTTAAGATATATGATACCATTTTAATTTGAATGAGAAAAATTAATATTCAATTAAATGATAATTAAGGTTATGAAAACAATTAATATTATGAATTAAATTCCAAAAGAATTATAGTTATAAGCAGACTCTTCAATGATGAAATTATATTTTATGATGAATTTTCTCTTTTAAGCAATAGAAATTAATGATTTTTATAAATATTTATAAACTGTGCATAACATTAATAAAAAAATCAAAGTATAATAATTTAGAAATTAAAATAGATTACAGGCATACATAATATACTTTAAAAACTATTGTTTTCGATAGTAAGTTATGTCATTTCTGATACTTTCAAAATATGCAGATATATTTATTTCTATCTTACACGCAATTTATTCAAAACAAACTGAAATATCTATATAAAATTCAGTTTCAAGATATGAAGATGCTGATATTTATTTGTTTTTTAACCCTATATTGTGTTTCTTATAAATGTTTAAGATTAAGTAAATTTATATAGATAAACAGTCAGTTTTCGAGTTAAAACTGTAATTCCAATGAAATTTACAATTATTGATGAAAATAATTAAATGATGTTAGTCGAAATTTATTGAATTTAGTTAATATCTATTGACTCATCTAAAATAATGATATTGTTTGATAAACTGAAAATAAAACAGAATCAGCTTAGGAAAATGGGAGCTTTTTTGGAAATTTTATGACTGACTTTGATAAAATTTTTGATGTTATATACGTTTCCGATCCAAAAACTTCAGCAAAAACTAGAGAGTGTCAGAAAAAAGGTAATTTTTACTTATTATATTTAATATTTCATATGAATATGTATATCTGTGTAATAAGTGTGTAAATTTATTACACAATAAATTGCAGAAAATAAACATAAAATGAAATCAATATTATTAAATTGAAAAATTGGAATGAAGTTTAAATTTGGTGAAGCTTACATTTAAAATTTTTAAAGGTTTCTTTCCTCATCATTGGAAAAAAAATAATAAAGAAATATAAAACTTATATTTCTTTATTTAAATAAATTTTATTTTTCTTAACATGATAAAAAAATAACGTAATATTAAACATTTTTGTAAGTCAATTTATGACTACATTATTTATAAAATGGTTTCAAAACGTGTACTTAACTCCTTAACAACACTAATGACATAATTAGTCTGTAGGTATAATACGCTCAATGTGGGACAGCTTTTTGTAATTTAATCTGTGATAGTAAATTTCTAATTATTTTTATAAAAGACATATTCAAGCCCTGTAAATTTTATTTTTAGAATAAATTATATAAAGTTTTGAAGATTTAGTGAAAAATATCTAATATATGAATATAATTCAATATCTTCATATTTATAATTTACTTCAAATTTAACACAATTTTAAAACTGAATTCTAAATTTACACTTCTTTTAATTACCCTGAATATCAAAATATTAAAAGTTAAGCATAAATGATTAAAAATGGTAATTGTTGTAACAATATATATTATTTAGAAACATAAAATATTTATAATAAAAGTAAGAAAATCCTTTATAGGTCATCAATATATAAGTTAAAAAATTACGTATTGATGGCCAATAAACAAAAACTTAATATCACTTCACGTTATCAAAATTCTTTTTTAAAAAAATTGAAAATAGAATAAATTGATAATGAAAAGTATAAAATACAAAATTTATATTCAAATATTGAATTAACATTAATGAAGTTAATTTTTATTAATACAATTTTTAATTATGTTATTTGATTTAATTAATACAGCGAAGATCTAAGAAAATGACAGAATGCTTAAATTAATCTAATGTTAAATCATATAGTATGAATAATGACATAGAACTTAAATGCGTTAAGATAATAT